>JAQIWH010003720.1:0-19021 GCA_034695005.1 Cryptops parisi
TTATACACACACACACACACACACACACACACACACACACACACACACACACACACACGCACTGTATATCTATATCCATCGTATATGGATAGTCCACTTGTCCACTTAAACGAAAACTAGGTCACGGATAATCAATCAATGCTCTCTTATTGCAAAGAGTGGAAGAGAAATGGTTTTACATGACAACAGTAGAAATTGTCAACCTACATTTTTTTTCTCAATACTGTTGAAAACCTGACCCCAATATAGTAAAGTACGTAGAGAATTTACAATTTTTACAGTTTCACGGCTACTCGATTAAGAAAAATCAACCGCCGAAAAAAACTTTACACACACAAGAAAAAACATTTTTTTGTGTGTAAAATTTAATCAAATGAGTGGTTTTCAATGCTATCATTGTGTATCCGAAAATACCAAGAAAAAAAAATAGTAACAACAATGACTTGTCGAATTGTACATGTTTTACGATTCGTTTTCGAAAGTTCAATTGCTGACTATCTTTTATAGAACAGTCAAAGGGAAAAGCAAAAAGAAGAAATCATTTGTTACACGATTGTGAAATTCAATACGGGTTATTAACCTTTATTTAGCTATATAGCCAACACTTGGTCTAACTTTGAGAAAATAAAATGGCTAAATCGTTGCATTGGGGTGTAAGGGTTAGTTTAAGAAACAAGCATAATGAACTTCCCCCTAAAAAAGGTAACAAAATTCCGTATGTAGGATGACTTATTATTATAGTGTAAAGCCAAATTGTTTGGGGAGAAACATTTGATAGCCGAATCATGATGGTTCATGATAGCAAGGAAAACTGTTCATCTTCACCTAAACGTTTATTTAAGCACTTTGCCCCCGGTGTCATTTTTTTCCGCAAGTAATTTTAAGGGCTCTTCAAAAAACGAGTTTCATCATTAAATCAGTGCTGTCATTCATGAGTGTGCAATTATTCGCATTAAATATGCTCAATCAAACCATTCCAAATGCCCAAATTTTTAGAAACCAATAACCTAAAACGAGCTTTTAATAACACCAGTACATTATATCTATGTATGAACCTACATAGATAGGTTCATACATAGATGAACCAATATATCAGGTGTATAGCGAAACTCTATTAAAGAACCGATTTTTCACTATAAGCGATGTTTCTCACCCCCAAAAAAGTTAGGCTTAAAAGTTGTATAGAAAGTGATACCGTAGTTCGATCTATCAATTCACTTGGAAGGTTTAATTTGATGGATGATGATAATGATGTGTATGTTTGAGTAATGCTTTGTGCGGAGCACAGAAGCCATTCACCTGTTAGAAAGCAAGGATGACCTCTGTAGAAGGAAGTGAAACATCTATCGATTGCAATGCTCCGAAATTCAACAACTACTCTATTGTGTCAAAGTTCGTGTTGTCTTTGCGACTAATGCACTCGTATCCAACTGCACGATTAGCACACCATCCGCTTTGTTTACACACACTGAGCAAACCTAACAAAAGCTAAAACTACTATTTACTATTTCGCCAAACACATCAAATCAGAATTTTGGTGAAAGTTACTCTCTCCGTCCCAAAATATGGTTTACATTTCACCTAAAACTTTCCAATTATGAACAATTTTAGGTACGGTAATCATAAATTTTTATTGGCTTATAGTAATATAAATGTAGTCTTCTTTCTAGTCTTCTTGATATGTAAGTCAGTTGGTGAAACTTGAAACTTGTTTGTTTCTTTGAGACAATGTCACGCTATGTGACAAGAAGTGTGCAATTCAAAATGACACTCATTGTGACTTCAATGATGAATATATGGCATTCGGAATATTATGCTTCACACAGAAAAGACGATAAATAAAATATTTGACAGTTGAAAAGCGAAATGAAATAGTAATGTTATTGTCACAACGAAAGCTCGACAACCTACTAGAGCCTTAACTTATGGATCATCCATCCGTTTGTTAGTGAGCTGGAGAATGAACGTATACTGCCATTTAGAGGTGTTTATGATAATATTCTGTATAGTCCAACGTACCAAAACTCGCATAAAACAAAAACCTCATAAGTCCAATGAAACAAAATTAGCATAAATCACCTGGAAAATTGCACAACTCAAAATTCGCTTAAATCGAATATCGCGTCACTCAAAGACCGCATAAATCTAAACTCGCATAAAGCGAAACTATACACAAAGCGTATTCTTAAAAATAATTTTTAATATACAGTACTTGTGTTTCATAGCATTTCGCAACATGGTATTTCATTTTACAGTACTGTATTTTTGATTGTTTACAACTGTACATTGAGTGAAACTACTATTTTTTTGGATAAAAGACAATCGATCTTAGTGAAAATAATAATATAACGATATATTTTTGGTGCAGTTACTTAAAACGTAAATTTTAGTAATTTCAGTTAGAACAAAACATTTCATAAAAATATTCACTGAAATAAATTGGATATGAAAATTCAATCATTTTCAAATTTATGTCTCAAAACGAAACTGTATTGCACTTAAAATAGCAATAATACAAAATAATAATTGCAAAATAATAATAGCAATAATAATTGCAGACATAGCACAAATTTTAACAATATAATTGTAAATTTTAATAATAAAAAAATACCCTAGCGTATAATCTTACTGTTGTGCAGATTTCATGTTTATTTGGGTACATTTTTATTGGCTAAATGATCATTAAATATTTTGATTTAAAAAATAACAAAACATATACAGTAATCATATTGAACAGATGTTATCTAACTGTACCAATAGATGATGTTCATGATGAATCACAAGTTGTAAAAGTTTTTTTTTACGAACGTCTGCTCTACAGCTGATGTCCTTGTCATTAATATTCATATAAACCTATAAAATTGTGTGACAAAGAGAGTTAAACTACAACGGGGTACCCAGCCTTCAAAACTATTGCTAGCGTCACAATATATATGATATGAGAAGTGTGTAAAGTTGGAGACCTTCCCCCCTTTGATATTCAGCAAAAGAATCTCAAAATATCAGGTATGCACATGCGGTTACTTTATATACATAATGTAGAATATATATATATAAATAATCTCATATATATATATATATATATATATATATATATATATAAGATCATTTATATATGTTAATATTAGATCCATTATGAATATGCACATCCATTAATCCCTTCTAAGTTAACATCTACTGTAGAGAGGTGATCCCTTATGAATATGAATATTCATTATTGTTATCTACATCCATATTTATTAGATGAATATTCATATCCATTGGGTATCCATATGCATCTCAATTATAAATACCGGTATTAATATTCATATCCATTATGGATATCCGTATCAATTACTGTACATTTCCATTATGTGGTATCCATTACCATAAACAACACTGTGCAAGACCAGTGTTACGTTTAAGACAACACTGTACAATCAGTCAAAATAACGTTTAAGACAAGACTGTACATTTACATTCAATTAACATTAAATCTGACAGTTATTTGATTTTTAAACAGTGAATGATAACGTGCTTCACATGTTTTAAATGTTGATGAACGATTGGATTGTTGAAAAAACAGTCCCAAGTAAAACACGTTTGCAAAATGATTGATCGAATGTTGCGAAGCAACATGAGTTAAGACAACAAATAACTAATTAATGTTGCAGAGCAACATGAGTTAAAACAACAACTGTAACAAATGTTGCGAAGAAAGATGAGTTAAATAGATAAATCACGTAATGAAAATAAAACGCTTCCCGTCATTATCGACGGGCTATTTACTAGTATACAGATGATGCATAACTTTTAAATTTAAATTAACTGGCAGAAGTACCCGGTCCCGTCCGGAGTTTTCGTATCACCATGAAAGTGCAAGTGATCAATGTACGGTATTGTGATTAATATTGTAAAAAAGTCCAACTTCAAGTGACTTTATCTCTAATGAAATAGTATACTATCTCATTACAGATAAAATCACTTAAAGTTGGAAATTTTTCACTGAGTGGTTATGTCAATGAATTGCTACATGAACGTATGAAAGTAACCAGTTAGCAACAAGCAACATTATGCCTCGATATTTTGAATCGAACGTTGTGATGCAGATATTCCTGCTATTGTTTCAACAATAACACGTTCCCACGGTTTCAAAAGGGGCCAGTGGGGAAAACAATGTAAATAAACGAATGTTGCAAATCAACATGAGATAGTATCATATTGATCACAATGATTACTTGCATTGTCATGGAGATACGAAAAATCCGGGCGAAGACGGGTACTTCTACTAGTTATTACATAAACTGGAACCACGTTTAACAAAATATTCCGCATATATGAATCGAATTCGAGCAACGTCTTTTAGTTCCCTGAGGTTATGAGAATCATCTAATTTCCCAACAAATAATTATTTAATTTCTTAAAAACAATAATCACATAATTTAGCAGAAATTAATTCACATGTATCCACGTACATTTCAAAGGAATATAAAATCATTTGGTAATTACACCATTAGTGCAACTCACTACAATATAAATTTTTTTTTGTAAACGTTCAACAAAGAGTCTATAGGCCTACATAATAAGTAAGCTTGTATACAAAAGTCTAAATTCGTATCTAATTATAACATTTTTTGTTTCATTGTAGAAGATGTCACCAAATAAAGAATCTGCGAATCCTATTCCGGCGCCAGAACCCGAGGCGGAATTTCCAGTCGAAACCACAGAACAAATTGCCATCCGTCATCACAAAAAGAACAGTCACAATGACGTCAGAGCCGACCACATACGGGTTAACGAGCCGTATGGACCTTTGGAACAGGTCCCTACACAAGTTGTGTGGCGAAATGTCATCCTCTTTCTCTACCTTCACATTGCCTCAGTCTATGGCATGTATCTGATGATCACAGATGCGATGTGGAAGACATGGCTTTGGGGTGAGTAAAATAGGAACATTTTACTTTCTCGCATAACATGGTCGTTTAAGTCATAAAATAAATGCCTAGGTCGATGAACGATGCAAAAATTACCACTTGGATAGTTGATAACATGGGTTTTGATTTTATGATTCAAGAACCCAACCAGTTAAGTGTATTTTTAATACCAGAGATATTCTAAAATGTCGCAACAAATTATTCAGAATGAGCAGAATGAGCAAATCAAAACATTGGTTTTGATTTGATAATCCAATTCGGGTTGCCATCTGGTGAGAGTTTATCGCATCAAGTGAACTAATTTTTTTTCGATCCAATAAATTGGTACAGTACTAGTATATGAAAGGTCTGCCCAACTTTTCGTGTAAAAGAAGTTCAACATTAGTTTCGATTTGACTGTCCACTTTAGTTTGCTAAAAATTATCCGACATTTTAAAAAACCTAATTTAGGATACTAATTACTACATTGTATGAAAACGATTCTTGAATTTGCACGCACATTTTCCACTACAACATCAAGTTCAATATAGTTATGATTACGTTTAGTGCCACTTAGTTATACACGGTGTCCATACCACAATGAGTTCTACACATTTAAAAACTCCATAATTTTTTTTCATGTCAGGTAATACAAACGTGATTCTTAGTTGAACGGAAACAGAAACCCATAAAGTTCATGTGGGAACTTGTTGTGCTTGTCAGAACCATAGTGGCGCTACAGGTAGTCAGTTTTCCAAAATGGCAACTCTGAGTGACCAAGCGCAGGTGTTGGTTGATGAACACGTACACGACTTTAAGTTTTGTTCGAAAAATTTCCAACTATGAAAACATCTTAAATACCCTATGACGCGCCAATTTTAAAATTTCAAACTTCTCTGACAATTTTTCGGCATGGAGAGTGGGGATATTGCAGAACACATGGCGTGAGTTAGACTACCACCTAGACCTTCCTTTCCGCCACCAGCGGCGCCCATGTGGAGGTGTACTAACGTCGTATTTTTTAATGAAACTCTAGTATGTATAATACGATCTCCATATTTAGTTATGGTTATAGACGTATTTTCCTTCAAGCTGTTATGGGATTGAATGTTTAGATTTTTCTTATGGACACCCTGCATAATTGATTTTATGAATCCTTATTACGAAATATACGCAAAATATTTGAAATTTGACTATGCAAAAACGACAACTCTCACCTGAAAAACCACATTCTTTATGCTGTACAAAAGCATTATAAAATTAGTCCACACCCTGTGTCCTATAATGTATTAAAAAAAGTAAAATTTCAGCGCCAAAAATGTGACACGATGTTAATTTGTAAACTTATTTAGGTAACGGTATAACATGTAAAAAACGCGCAGAACTCGAAACACGTTTTCGATTTAAATAGTCCAGCATATTTCGAATGATTAAAACTACCCGAAAACGTGGTGATTTGTCTTCAAAAACTTTTTTATACACTTCCCCCAAAAAAATCCAGTTTTTATTTTTAATTTAAACAACTAGATTGATGATCTGTACTAAATTTTTTTTTGCGGCTCCTAGTCATCATTTTTTAAGAGGTAGTTAGAAAAGGGGAATGAGGAAAAGGAAAATTAGATCACCTAACCTGATTTCTTTATTAAAAAAAATCCATTAATATGCATTTTAAGAACATAATTTATCTTTTAATTTAAAAAATAAAAATTTGTTTAATGATATAGACTGAGAAAATATATATGATGGGAAGATTAAAGAAAATGTTTCCTTCATTTAATGTGAACTTGACATCCACTTTCACCTTTTTTTTTGTAACTCATTGGGGAAACTTTCATTTTTCAATAAATTATACAGGGTGTCCTAATGAAATTTATCTGAGCCTTGACGTCGTCAAGTGTGTTTCAAACACAATAATTTCTACGACCATAAAAATTAATAGTCTCGAGAATCAGCCGGTAGCTATACAGGGTGTTTTTAAACGTATGGTAAAATTTTAACCACAGATGCTACGCAAAACTCCTATATAAAACAAAGCAAAAAGTCCATATAAATGTGGGTTCGAAAATCATACACATTTGCAAACTTACACGATTATGAGACTATCGATTTATGCAATTATGTAACTTCACCCTGTATATCTCAGACCGAAAGCATTTTCCCATGTTTATATGAAATGTTTGCTTTGGTTTAATTCGTTAACTAAAAAAGTGGACTTTTAAGAAAACCTGTGTAGAATCCTCGGTTTATGCGGGTTTCAAAATTTATACAGGGTGTTCCTATATATTCCAACTCTGTCAGTGTTCCAACTCTGTCTCAGTATATTATTGATTGAGTTTTGAATCGCAATATGCATCATATGTATGTAGGTTACTAATATACCAAACATGGTGCTAGTAAACATGATAACTACGGTATATTATACAGTAGTTACACGAAAATTGAAATGCAATGCAGTGAATAGCAAGTTATTTTTAGTTAAGAAGGAACTTGAGTAAAATAAACACAGAACTTATGAGGAAAAGCAATCCGGATTTTGTATGAAAAAGCTTAAATAGTTCTACATGGTGTTCTAAAGGTGAATACATCAGTAAAGTAATATGCACATTACCTATGTATGGAGACTTTTTGGGATATCCGGTTCAAATGTGAGCAAACTCAACGTTAGATTCAAGCTTTCTTAACAGTGTTAAGCATATTAACTATTTTATATTCCAATAGTTAGCAAAAGGTCACTGTGACATTGTGTCACAACTCATAACCCGTGTCCCTTCATTTCTTAGTCGATTGCTATCTCAAATTATTCACATACTTCCTAATAACATCCCAACGTTTCATCCACTTGCTTCCTACTGCTCGAATTACATTAGTTTTAATGGTCCATTTCCAATTTTTTTTTCCGTGTATGAATTTTTTCCATGCGCATATCATCAAATACCACTTATATAATTTTTTTTTTAATAAAAACAATTATTTGTCCCCAATTTTTTATTGTATACTATTTTTTTTTTTGCCATATCTGAATTATTGCTACCCTGTAAAACATTTTTTGTTGCGTATAAAGACTGAAACAACCCAGACGTAATGTAGTTCACTTCCATTCAGTATAATTTACAACTCTCTCCTAATATTACGTAAGACTTTAAATTTGTTTTTTTTCTCTGGAAAATGGTACCAACGATATCAATAAATATTAACGTCAAAAACGTATTCCACCTTATACGTCATAAAAACGACAAAAAAAAAGTTGACATGTCCCCGAAACACAGCAATGTGAACTACAAAACCATCTTGCCACGTGTAATCCAACATGAAATTATACGTCCTCAATATTAAAAAAAAATGATTAATAGCCAATAGCAAAAAATAAATAAATAAATAAAAACAAACAACAACATTGATTGAAAGTGAAAATAGGAAAAAAGTCATAAAAAATAACCAATGAACAAACAAGGGCACTTTCTATCGTATAGGGTTGTAGTAGTAGATTAATGTTCATAAAAGCCTAACGGTGAATTCCCAGTTATTAAAGCATTATTCATTCTGGTTTTTTTTTTGGCTTACCTTATTCCTTCGTTCTATCTGTGGTACACTTCCTCATGTCAGCGGAATTGGCCCACATCCGACAAGGTACTTTAGAGGTGAAGAACCGGCAGCTTTACTTTCTCACCTTTTAGCACTGTTAAAGAAAAAGACACCAAATGATAAACAAGTGAAAGTAAAAGGAGAGAACATAATTAGCATGTTATTAAAAAAAATAAATAATGTCCAAACTATCATCAAAAACTTGCAGCGAAACCGATTAGTTGATCGTGTAGGTGGTTCAACAGGTGGTTCAACAGATTTGACTGTTGCCAATAAGAGACATTACCAAACACATAGTTTGCATTATAAACATTGAAACATTGCTTATTATAAGTACTGTATAGAACTAGTGTATAATAACTAGATGAAATAGCATTCTTTGAATTTCGGCATTATCTATATCTTATTAATAGTGGTGTTGGTGTTACAAACTAGGGGCATTACCGGAGATACTGCCAAAACTAAACCGTGAGTTGTATTATAAAAAATAATCTCAATTTGACGACAATACTTTGCATTTTTGTATTAGACCTACGTGTATTTCATCACTATTGTCGATTTCGCAACTGGGCATATTAGGACATTACTCAAGATTTGGAATAAACAGAGATTTTGCCAATACACTGTTTTACGATAGAGATATTTGGAATAAACATAGAGACAAATGCCAGAATTATTGTAAAATTGATCGAAATTTGACAGAATAGCAATTCTTTACATTTCAGAATTACTTATAACTTTAACGAATGGCATTTCAACAATCGCTTCAATAGGGATATTACACAACATTAGACATTAAATATAAAGAAATTTCCTATTTTTGTATTGAAATGGTGAAATTGTTAAAATAATAGTGTCTGATAGAACAAGAAAGTCAAAGAATAATACCAGTTTTGAAAATTTGTCCAACTACAAGTAATAACTTACTTAAGATAATAATCAATATAGAATTTGAATCATATTTCGAATCTGCTACATTTTGTTCTGAATCAACAAAATAACTCATTTAAATGGGGGTTAAGTGGTTCTTCGAGACGTATAAGTTAATTTAGAATTCTGATTCAAATGCAAAAATGGAACTTGATCAGTAGGGTGCATTTATTCAATAAGCTTCAACCCCAAAAGCAGGAATGTCCTCTTTAGGAAGAAGAAGAAGGACAAGACAGAATTACATAGCGTTATGATGATTAGTAGTAAACCTCAATTCATATGCATTTATTATGAACATCATAAATAACGTTAACACTGGGTTCAGCAACAAGTGTTACAACTGTCTACAAAAGATTTCCGGTTATTGGAATAAACTTTCCTAGTAAACTTTTTCTCAATGATGAAATATTTTTTATTGTCACTCAATATTTCGGAATTATTGTTAATCGTTCATCGACCTGAAACTTAAAGATTTTTTTATAAGGAAAAAAACAGTAGCATTATTATTTTTTGGGCTATTGTCCTCATGCCATGTCATTAGATGTGGTCCATGTGATATTTCATGTGACTAAAATAATTATGTGAGATTTTCGTCATATTGTGGAGTAATTCCAGTAAACTCTGTTTCTGTAGTTCTGTTTTCTATAATATACACTACTTTTTATTTACACTGTTTCAAAGTCCCTTTCATGACTTATCTTTTTTTTTTTTATGTTCATGTTTTACAAAAAAGCTTTTATTCAAAGATATACTCTTTCATTGCACGCATCTCCTCTAAAAGACAAATTTTCACGTTCTATATTTTTCTATGAACTTTAATATCTGTAGACTTTAATATCTACAGAAACTGCTACTGTTTTCTGTGAAATTATTTTCCCTATTACAAAAACTCTCAGTTATTGTTGTTAGATCTCATTACGTAAAATGTCAATTGCGATTCACCACTTTCATAGCAAATTTAATAAAAAATATGTTATGTTTCCTGAATAAAAAAATAAAACATAAATACCGATTGTATGGAGACAAAAAAGATAATATTAGAAATCTACAAAATTTAAAAAATAAAAATATAAGTGAAAACGCAATAGTACATTTAACGTTGAAAAAAAATTGAATTTCTACTCTCGATTTTTTTCTCTATCCTTTCCAATTATTTTTCAAAATTTTTCATATTTCTATTTTTTTTCCATCTTATTTGAATCCTCTATATTTATATACCTTTTAATATTTGAATATTCTTGAAATGTGAACTCACTGAAATACAATGATTATACGAATATATTTTTCCAAAGCCAAAACTTGTTACATACTACAATGGACTACTACGTATAATGGTATTGCCTATATATATCAATACTATTTATTATGTACAATTAGCAATATCATTTCATATTGTATTGAAAAATCTGAGTTGAAAACACCAAAAAATCTGGACATTACCCCAATTTTGAAAATAATATCAGATTTAAAAATAATATTGAAAAACAACAAATTTGAAAATAATACCAAATTTGAAAAACAACAAATTTGAAACCAAATTTGAAATTAAAATCAAATTTAAAAAACAAAATTACCAAATTTCGCAACGTCAGTACATGATTTTTTGCAATATACGTCTACTTGGTTGACATAAATCCAGCATGATTTCATAATCTAATATGAAATAACAAACTTTGGCTTTAAAATGTGTTTTTTTTTCTTGCCATGTTTCTTTATAATTACAGATTGTAATCTCTATTATCTTGTACTGTTGTCTCTTTTTTTTTGCCTTTGTTGTTTTTCTCTTCTTGCAGCGGTCAAGTGTCCTCATGCGCGAACTGCCTGCGTTGCTGCTGCTGTTGTGTCGTTACATGCGCTGCTGCTGCTGCTGCTACTGCCGCTACCTCCACGTTAACGCATTTGCGTCAGCCACAGTGACACCCAACTGCCATTTGCGACGTCTGGAACCCAAGCGCTGTAATACTGAACTCCTTCGCTTCCAATGCGCGGGCAAAGCAAGCGAAACCCAGCAGCTGTGTCGCAAGAAACCATCGCATCTTACGTTCTTTTAATCAAAAAAATGGTTGTCCCCTTATTGTGGAAGCGAAGCTTGGAGCTCCGTGAATTGCCTTTCAAAAACCATGTTTTTTTTTGGTCTATTTTGATGTGTTTTGCACTATCTCGGTAATTCTGATTTCTTGAATGCGATAATTTGTTATTTCAATTGTACACAAGCGAACGCTGTCGACGGTCTACCGTTTTAATGATAAAGTGGAGTGATTCGAATTTATGAGGCAAAAACATTTTGGGAAAAAAAAATGCACATTGCTTGTTTTGAATTGAAACTTCTTGATACCGTACTTTTAATAATAAAATAATTAGAAATCCAATGACATTTTTAGAAACAAGTAATTTTCTAAAAATGTAAAATTACAAAACATGGGTAGTTTTCCCTGAAACATTTGGTACAATAGCTTACGTACTTGTTTCTAAGAATATTTGTACTCATGGTATAGTATAGCAATACGGTCTCGGCCGTTATACCGACAGTCATAATACCGACAGTCATAATACCGACAGATCACAATACCGACAGTCGGGGTTCGGTTAGGTATTCTGATTGTCGGTGTTTCGACCTACACAATATTGCCATGTTCTAATCTGCTGTTACTTACAGCTAATCTGTCCCAAAATTTTACTGAACTTGAACGCGAAGATTGAACTTGTGCAAAATTTGCATCACTCCACATACTCATTTGCTGCGCCTCTATAAACTGCTGTCAGTTAAATACAAATACATAAAATCTTGGCGGCACAATTATGATCGTCATGATGTAAGGTCAATCTAAACTTTATATCAGCTTTGACTTCGGAGCAATAAAACCGTTTTTTCACACATCATTTTCATCAATGATCTCATAATATTACATTAACCAAGTTGTAAAACGGTTTTAATGCCCTGAAGTTAGAATGAAATAAAGGCATAGATTGCTCTGAAAACGGTAAGCAGGAAAATATTAGTAGTTATGCTTTTTTCACATCGTTTGCTTGCGTGTAAGACATGTAATTAAACATATAACTATCAGCCACTGTTGTTCTCAGAAAAAAGACCATAGTAATTATGCATTGCGAAACTATAGTAGTAGAGAAAATGACAAAATTGCTAGAGCACTTGCATTTCATTAGTTACTTGGCGTAGAAGCTATAGTGAGCGAGTTTCCGTATACTGTACATGTACTGTGTATTATTAAGTTTTCCAAATGAAGGTTAGCATGTTAGACGTTATATATGAGCAAGCATTATATTGGCAATTTGATCATAAATTTATGGAAAATTATATTTAACCATTGGTTACTATTTGTGCGCATTATACTGAAGGTCAATGCCAGAGAAGTTAGATTAAATTAAATGTAGGTAATTTTGTTTAATCCATTTCAGCGCTGAGAACAGAGAACATTTAGTAATAGAAAACCACTTATGGCGGTATGACACGCTCAACTTTACTGCGATTTTACTGTAATCAAAATTTCACTGTAATTCTACGGGATCGCGGACGTCAGTATTATGAAAAACCAGTTGCAATGTTCACTCGTTTCAATTTGCCACCGACACGATCAACTTAATTTGTAAGTTGAAATGAATGGCAATCCCATCAACCCCCACGCGAAAGATACAAAACCTGGTTGTTTTTATTTTTGAAAACTACTTACATCTGACGAACCACGTGATCTACCAGTGTTTCGTGATTGGCTAGCTACGATGCAACTTGCTCAAATTCTGTGGCTGATCCACAATACCTGCGACTCGCTGCGACTTGCAGCGAAAAAAACTGCAAATGACGTCATCAGTACAGAGTAGCACAGAAAATCGTAAAGTTGGGTAAAGTGTCATACCGCGCTTAGTTTGATGCAGAGAGAAAATATTTTAATTGAAAGATAAAAAAAATGACTGTAAACCGTCGACACCTGATATCAAAACGTTTAATATGAATAAAATTGGGCACGTTTCACGGGGTTTCAAATCAGTATCAGGTGTCGGCGGTGTCCTCCATCTTAACAGTGGCGCACAGTCATGCGCTGTAACACACAGAGGTCTAATGAGTAGCATAGTAGCGAATGCGTAATGAAAAGCTCAGTTAAACCTGTTTCATCATGTTCATCATTCATCTCATACACATAATTTAGACACTACTAAATTTCAGAATGGCAAAACGTGTTTCAGTTTGTGACTTTGAAAACATTACAAGCAGAGATGTTCTGTATCACTTACACGTGGGTCTAATGTTACAAAGTCAGAGTGAAACGTCACAGAGTTAAAATTAAATACTATTTTGCGATTATTGAACGTTGCGCATGTTGAACGAAACATTGCAAAGTTTACTGCTATCAACCAATTATGCTCCTTGCAGCGACTGCAAGCGTATTGAACTGCGTGTCAAGGCAGTGCGCTGAATTCTTATTTTGGACATTTGCGCATCTTCTGCGTTTGCTGTTAATACATGCGCAAGATTGCAATACGAATTCTTCCACATAAACCGTTATAAATTTGATTTGTCAAGAGCCTTATATATACGTTCTAAACTTACAATGAACTATATCCATGCTCAGTTGAAAAAAACAACATTCCACAATTACATCTCTAATAACGACAAATCACTTGTAAAACACTCTTTGACTATGATTATATAGTATACCAATACATCAACGAATTCTATCTTAACTTACAAACACAATAGTTCACATTTACATCATCTTCAATATTCACGTTAAAAACTGATTTCTCAATTTCCAAAAGAAAAGGTTAACCAACTGTCAACTATTTTCATGTCATGTTACATATATATGTATACTTTCATGTCATGTTACATAACACGTTATTGTACTGTATACACGTTCATTCATGTTCATATCTTCTTCGAAACTGGTCCAACTTTGCTTTTCCTTGTTTCAAGAAAAGTGTGTATTTTTTTGTGTTGTTGTTACATTGTCTGCCAAATTCGTTGCGCCTACTCGTGATTTTACGAGTACGAGAGGATTTCAGACATGTATCTCCGTGTGTTACAGCGTACGTCTTGTACATCCTGAGTGGGATGGGGGTCACCGCCGGTGCCCATCGACTATGGGCTCACCGTTCCTATAAAGCAAGGCTACCGCTGCGGATCTACCTGAGTCTCGTCAACGCCCTCGCATTCCAGGTACAACTCTCCATATCTTGGTCTAGTCCTGTAGAACTCTTGTTTTCACAGGCAGGACAAGATCGGGGATGATATATATTCCTGAATATTTCTAGTTCTGTACATCTCGTATTTATTTCCTATCTCTCATTTTTTTTTGCACTTTTCCTTCTATAATAATAATAATACTCGAATAATTTATAAAATACACATTGAATGTAAAGACTGCATACAACTACGTTAGAATTTCTACTGTTAAGATAACAGTATTCTACTGTCAAATATCATAGTTTTACAACTGTTTAGGATTCTGCGTCTCAATACAGTAACAATTGTTGCGTCTCATTAAACTGGATCAAGCACGTGAAAAATTAATATAAAGAAAGTATCATATAACTATTCGGCTAAACTTTGAATCAAAATCTTATAACCAGTAAGTTTGTGTATTTTATGTGCCACAAAAAATACACAAACTGTCAAATTAACACGTTATGAAATTTACATATAATATTCCAAAATATTTCATATCAATCATATACGGAACGTTTTGAAAAAAAATCCAACAAAACACATGCAAATAGTAATAAATGTTTCAAGTTTATCACTGACCCCAAGAAGATTTATGCCACTAGTGTGGGTATAATGTAACATGCACGATATGTAATTAAGTAAAATGTAACATGCACGATATGTTATATGACTGTATAGTATATTGCATTTCGGCTATACAGAACATACACTATTAAATGCTGTAGAAGCTATTGCAACGTATGTTACATTATGGTATTTTATTATATACCGTAGGCTACATATAAACGATATACGAGATATACATTTTATTATGATCATATACACAATGCATTATAATCACAAATTATAAACTCGTTAATATTATTTAACTATATTTTGAAACGACATATTCATACACAGTATTATGACATGTCGTCATTCAACCAAGAAATATGGTGTCCCAAAAACAACACCATTGCCAATTTATTTTTTTGTAATTTTGTCAGTGTATAATGTTGTAACAAATTGAGATGCTAATCGACCAATTGATTACATAGAACCACATCTACGAATGGTGCCGCGATCACCGAGTGCATCACAAATTCTCAGAGACTGATGCTGATCCACATAACGCCAAGCGAGGTTTCTTCTTTGCTCATATGGGATGGCTTTTATGCAGAAAGCATCCCGAAGTGTTTCGCAGAGGAAAGTCTGTTGACATGACAGACCTCGAAAAAGATCCCGTTGTCATGTGGCAAAAGAAGTAAGTGTTGAGTTAACAGTCATTTCCCTCAGGCCCAACTGTGAATGTTGCTATTCGTGTGTCTTGTTTTCCTACACATATCTTCTTGGATGTCTCACTCTACCTTTCTTACAATATATTTGTGCTGTAAACACCTAGGTAAGGTAATCTCGTTCTACACTTATTTCCATCATGTTTCGTGTAAATACACGTAGATGAAAATTCACCACGCTGTGATGCTATAATACACATTGTGTGCAATATATGGCCATTGTATGCTATTATAATTGAAGCTAATTGTACTGTATATTGTATGTAAAATGACAGCGTATACCTTTTGATAAGTCTCTGGCATAAAATAAATTCTACAGTATGAACAAATTGACTCCACCTAATTAAAGCTTAAACAGTTGAAACCATTGAATACTGATTGATAGCACTGATCTGGATTTACTAGATTAGTCTCTTCCGCAGATGTAAGCTGCCAATTTCGTAACAACGAAACCCAGTAGTATTGAGCGATTAATCAATGACTACTAGAAAAGATCGATTATTTTGTAGAACAATTTTTTACAAGTTATGTGTTCATCGTAATTATCAATAATATTGTTCTGGTGTCTGGCGATGGTATAAACCACCAATGGACAAATACTATATTCAATGGAAAACTCTAAATGTCTATACATTACCAAACCCAGAATTTCAGAAACCAACGGCGTTTAGGTCCAATATTTCAACTTTTATGCTCTTCCTTGTGTTTGTGTCGTGAAATGTCTGTACACTCAATTCGAATGATTTCTTACAGGAGTGAAGCTGTCATGTGAAGCCGTGAATGCATGACGGATGCATAGGATGTGCATGCTTATAAATATGTCTTATCCCAAATGCCAACCCTTTTTAAAAATACGTTTCTCCCATCATAATTCGCACATCATTTTTCCCTTCATTCCCATTCCGATTTCTTCCCTTCAGCATTCATCATCACCTTATGCATAAACAACTTTATGTTTTGGTTAGTTTAGTTCCCTAGACCCTATCCAATTATTTGTACACAATTCCTATAACAAAAGTTCTGGAACAAAGTAAGGTGAAAAAAAAAAAAAAATGTTGGCAAATAAAATATTATCGTAACACTGGATTCTGTTTTATTAGGTATTATCTGCCCCTTGTGATTCTCATGTGCTTTACGATGCCAATGTACGTGCCTCGTCTGTGGGGAGAATCTCTATGGAACGGATTCTGGATCTGCTCGGTTTTCCGTTATTGCTTCCAACTTCATGCTACCTGGCTGGTGAACAGTGCTGCTCATCTTTGGGGAGATAAGCCTTATGACAAGTAATTACATTTTTTGTCATCTATCATATCTTACTAGCTTTAAGCCCGTCAAATTGACGGGATTTTTTAATTCGCGTGATAACGTCACACAGGAGTAGCGATGACGTCAGGGACATGTGACAACTTTTAACGTTTTCTTTAAAACACCGGTAATTATTTAAACGTTAGAAAATTGGAAAAAGTAAAAGTTTGGCTTCACGAAATTATCTTTCCTTTGATGCTTTTGGTTTTTTAATACAATGTCTGGTAGTCCGTAAAAGCTGTCTAGTTTGTGTAGATTGCAAACTGTTGGTTATTATAACAAAACGGAGTCATATAGTGCAAAAAACTGCAAACAATACACGAAATCCACGAAATATCAATCCCAAATGAAAACACCAGATGAAATACAAATAGTCCTTGATTCATCTGAGAGTTGCGTTCTGCGATAACCTCTAGCATAAACCGAAAATCGCACCTTTCGGAATACCCATGAAAGTGAAAACATTTACAGTGAACAATTCCAATGGTTATTTCTTGTTTTTATCAACATAGGTATTTCTTGCTTTGATACTTTGTACAGTACCCTGCATTGTACTGTTAGTTTTGGTAAGTTAGTGTATTAATAAACAGAGTGATTTGTTCCCAAAATTCAATAATCCGACACCCGCTGGTCCGATATACGTCGGATTAGAGAGATTCTACTGTATGTAAAAATGTAATTTCTGGAAAAAAAAAGAACGACTTATTGCCCGAATTATTATCAATGCTAATACGTTGATTGATTATTACAGAGGCATTAACCCTGCTGAGAATACCTTTGTCGTGTCGCTAACTATGGGTGAAGGATTCCACAACTACCACCACACCTTCCCATGGGATTATTCCGCCAGCGAATGGGGATGGAACAGCAACATGACCACTTTCTATATCGACCTTTGGGCTTGGCTGGGTTTGGCTTACGACCTCAAGAGAGTGCCTCAGAATATAATTGACCGAAGAAGAGAAAACAAGGGTGATGGTACCAACCCTTGGTACACTAGTTACACCCAGATCCACTGATTCCGTACAAGCACTCTTATAATGGGTACAATCCCTTCACTTCCTAAGGAGTCAGTATCCTACCAAAACATTGTCAATTAAACAATGATTTTATTTCAAACATTCTTATTTAAACTTTGTCCAATCTTTATGCTGATGTTGTTTTGTTTTTTCTCAAATACTATGGTATTTTGGGGATTAGTCCCTACTTGTAGTGACAATCGGGTTTGTTTTTTTATCAACCGAATGTGTTTATAAAGTTATTATGGAGGTGGGACAATCTTTCACATAGTTCTTCCATAATTTGAGAACAATTTTTTTTTTTACCATCTCTAGTGGCCTAATTTCACCTTTCATAGGTGAACATTTGGAGTTAATTTCTAAACTGCAATGAGTATACCACTAAAATGATCGATAATTCTAAAATAAAATAAAGATTAGAAAAGACCTCGGTATAATAATAATAATAATATTTTTACAACAAGTTCTGTACCGATGATAGTATTTCGCTGTGAAATTTCGTGGCCATAGACTGTGAATACCACAATTTTTTTTTTGGGTTTTGCACAGTGTAAATTATGAAAAGTACGTTGATGTTACTAGACTTCCTCTAGCCTGTTATTATGCAAGTCTTAAAATTAAAACTTGCTTGCAAACATAAGTGTTACAATAACGATTTGCTCGATGCACATTTTGTAATATAATAATTAGCATTATTTTAATAATTAATAATTTTTCACACCATGCTTCTCTCATATATATACATATATACGTACCGGTATTATACAATGTATATATATATGTATGTATATATGATATGTAAGTGTATATATACTGTGTATGTATGCATGTGTATAT
>JAQIWH010003721.1:0-19016 GCA_034695005.1 Cryptops parisi
TAGGTGGTAGTATACGTTCAATTCCCAGCTCACTCACAAACTCACAAGTGAAGCTAATATAAAACGTATAAAAAAAGCATAATATGAGATTTCCATAGATTAAATAGATATTAGATCCTATTCATCATGTGTCATGATTTTTCGGTAATTCGATCAGTTCTCTTATAGCGTATAATCGTTATGTCCCAAATGGGTTTCACTAACAAGGCTATCATTCAGCACGGCTTAATATTTATTTCGATATTATGATTATGATGATGATGATGATGATGGGCAAACACTTCCACCCGATCTCTCATCTGATCAAATCCAAGCTGGTGGAAATTCCTGAGGGAAAAAAAAATGGCTATGCCATCTATTTGGTTTAGGTGAATAACCAACATCTTTCTTCTCCCATTTTTTTTCCGTCTTTTACTTCTTCTTCTTACTTTTCAGTCTTCTTATTCGTTGCTGTCAGTCCTTTATCGCCTTTTCACTTGGCCGGTGCTAGTAGTAGAGTGTAGGTAGCAGCAGCCGGGAGTCATTTTTCCATCGTCGGGCGGCCGCTGTCTCATTCTGCCGATCGGCACGTGCGGCTAAACACCATCATCGGTTACTGTCATTCTCTTGTGTTCGCTCTAATGAACTAGAACGATTTCTCAAGAAAACGAACTGAAAAAAACTGATAACGTAAAAGAATTGATGGAGGCCCTCGCACTCTATGTAAAGGTCACGTGCATGTGTGTTGCAACAACGGGCCCGATAGAGCAGCGGCTTTCCTCAATAATACGTCGTCCTATATCGGGAAAAGTAAACGCGAATGATGAACGTTGTTGTACCAAGTAGGCGATTTGGAGTTTAGCTGAAAGATTGAGGAAACAGTCTAGGCTATCTGTCAAGTGTCGATCGGCGTTGCTATATATTACATCATCGTAATGCTGTAATGCCGAAATGACTCGTAGTTTTTTTATTAAAAGAATAAAAAATTTTGCGTGTGTCATTCATTTATTACTGATAGTGTTTGACAAATGTAGGAAAAATTAACATAGTTAAGAGATTTGGGCAGATTTGTTTTCGTAATGCTCCATATAACTCATCACTAGTGTGATCACGAGTGTAGAGTTTCTTGATGATTCGACCTTTAGTTATACTAATTTTTTTTTGTGCCCATTGTAATATAATGCCCATTGTAGTCTAGTCGAAGATATTTTAATCTTCGAAGTGATGCGTTATAAAAACAACATTTAAATTACATTTTTGTCACATTTTTCATAACTTAACGGAAGTCGGTGCAATCCGTAAACCACAAGTACCTACTTTTGTCGCAAAATTTGTCCTATTTTGTACAACATAACGGTATTCTTCCAACTTTTTTAGTGTACTACATTAATTAGTAATGGTCAAGCAAAAAATTGTCTTGATTCAAGTACAAATACCGGTACGTTTAAATTGAAGGCATAACAGTTTAGGTAAGGGTTCCGAAGAACTCAATTTGGGAAACACTGAAATACAGTATAGTGGAGATATACAATATAATGCAAGAAATTTAGTAAAGTCGCAAAAATTTAATTTTGATTCTAAAATTAATTGTAATATCAAAATTTTTTAAATCAAACCAGAATGTTTTTTTTTTATTGAGAAAATTTTTGAGGTTTGTTCATTTGGTAGCCGTAATAGGATCCTAGTTGAAGCATTGGTTTCTGATTTCAATTGCGATTGGCAATAATGAGTTGATTGAATTATAATCATCTTGAGTGGTCAAATTACTTGAGCGTAATTAATAGTGGTGTGGTGGTAAAGCCAACCGCAGAAGGTGCTTAGCCATTCGAAATCCTACCGTTGAGAGGCAAAAGTCTTCGATAGGAAATTGTTTTTTATCCTTGGCTCTTTGTTTTTATCGTTTTTGTGGTTCCCAAGCTACACGAGGGCACTTGGCAAGGCTTTCCTGTGGCCTCTTGTCGTGCTGATGTCCCACCATCGTGAAACAAAATCGGTCTCGAGCATTGGGGATAAAGGTGCTTCATGTGGCAAGCGTTTTCTCCGCTACCACGGTGTCCATCAAATGCGAATGGTGGAACAAAAGTCAGATGTAAATGAGGGTGAACCCACAAGAGTGGAAAATACTGCTTAGGAAGCCCATGGTAGTTGCTATTACTGTGAGAGGAAAGTTCTCCTGAAACGCGTCCCATCTAATGGATTAAAAGCGACCGCATTTTCCTTGACGCAATGGAAGCTTAAAAGAGAGAGAGAGTGTGTGTATATGTGTGTGAGTGAGAGTGAGTGTATGTATGAGAGTGTGTGTGTGTGTGTGTGTGTGTGTGTGTGTGTGTGTGTGTGTGTGTGTGCAAATAGAATCGTTTCTACTTTGGCTTTTCGTGCGTTATCCGAATTCGCACACTTCAAACTATGCTATCTACTTCCCGAAAGAGTTTTCTCCACTCGTGTTTCACTTTAAGTAGCCACGGCTAACATCAGTAAAACGAGGAGAAAAATCAATTTTCGTTCGAGGAATGATGTTGCCCTTATGATAATATACGCCTGCGAAATGTTGGATCCTCAAGTTTAAAACAGTTTGCTTTGTCATCTCAACATTGTTTGACCAACGAAACCGGGAGATTGAAAAAGAGAGAGTGGTGCTGCTGCCACAATCGACTCAATTGCACTCGACCAAGCTTTGAACTTCGGTTAACAAAATCAAGTTTCTCAAATGGAGTTTGGTTTGCCTTCAATATTCCTAGATTTCTTTTGTTATTTCAAATATGTTCACAAGAATTATGATTAAAAAATTAATTGAAAAGTGGTCTTTGAAGCTCAAACTCTTACCTGTTCGTTTTATAGCTTTATATTAGCTTCACTTGTAAGTGATTTTGTAACTTGGTGACTTTGTTGGTAAGTGACTGAGTGAGCTGGGAATTGAACGTCTCCTGCCATCTACAGAGCTTTATGATAGTATACTACTGTATAATCCAATGGGACCAAAAATTGCATAAAGTGAGAACCACATAAATCGAAAACTACATACGTCCAATGTATAAAAAATTGCATAAATCGAATTGAAGCTTGCAGGTAGAAAACGAAATTAATCAAAACTCGCATAAATCGATTATCACGTTACTCAAAGATTGCAGTAATGTATATTTACATAAATCAAAATTCGTATAAATTCAAATTCGCATACATCGAAAACTGCAGAAATCGAAAATGAAATTACTCAAAACATATAAATCGAATATCGAATTAACCAAAGATTACACAATTATAAATTCGATTAAAGCAAAACTACTGTATATATAAAGTGCATTCTTTTAAAAAAACATTTCTAATGTAATTGTTTTTAAAATTTGCTTACATCGAGCAAAACACCCAAAACAAAGGAACTACAAAAATACTACAAGGAGTACAACGTGTGTTTAAATACATTTTTTTCTTAAAATAAAAACATAATTTTGCACATTTGGTATAGGTACTGTACAAGTGAATGGTAATTTACGGATACAAGCTTTGTGATAAAACCCTATTCTAAACCTCATTTTTCCTCAAGTAAATCTAGATTCGCACTTCTAAGTCTCTGAAGGTGATAGGAGTTTCGTTTTAATCATTAGAGACTTTTTAGTTCTATTTCTTGAGATGTCAGTTTTCATCGCAGCTTCGATTCGGAAAATTGTGGTTTGTCTCAGATTCCAAAATCCTAACGCCCATTTGGTCGGTTTCTTAACTCAGTTTTTTCCTTCTATCGCAATTGTTTCTTCCTTTATTCGGTATATCAGTTTGCAAAGAACCCAATTTAGCTTCATTTGGCATTCGCCTCTCACACAATTTGTAAACCCCCTGTTGCTCTCGCTCTATCTTGTTCTTGCCCGTTCCCCAGTGCCAAATAGTTTGGCTACACCAACTTGGTGTAGGGGCTGGCAGACTGATGGTTGGAAGGCGAACCTACGAGAGCCTCCAGGGTTCACCTCTCCATGCTGGTAGCTTTATCTAAATCCAGGTGGTGGATAGCCTCACTGCCATTGTGTATTCCATCAGCGTATCCTAGCTGGTCAGTAGGGGCTGTTCGTGCCACTAGAAAGAAGCTTCACAAGCTGCAACCAACGATTGAAATTTCGACCTGTTGTCGTTTTCAGAACCAGGAACATCTATGTTTTTTTTATTTATGTTTCGTGCTCGCTTCTTGTAGGAGTTGTAGTTTAGGTTGGGTTTTGTAGCAGAGATGATCATTTTCAGCAAGGCTCTTCAAGTTGGTAGTTCTCACTGATTTTTTCTTTTCAAGATTTTTTGTTTGTTTGTTTTTTTTTTTTAAAGAAAATGATACGAGAACGATGAGAAGATTTCTGAGTAAAATGTATAACCCCACAAGATACAGTTTCGTCGATAAAATAATATATAAATATATAAAATTAATGATGTACATTTTGTATATTAATTTACAGGTTTTTTTTTTATAAGATAAGTACATGTATCTAACTTTAAATCATTAATTATATGAAAACTACTTAACGTAAAAGGTTAATTTTTATTTATTTTACATACGAAGTTCCGAGTTTTTTTGGGTACATGTGTAAAATCTCGAGGCATTTTGCAAAGGAATGGCCACCACGTTCTCCAGACAACATTCCTATGGACTTTTGGCTTTGAGTATATCTCAAATCACTGTTCTATCGTGATGTGCCAAGCATTACGGGTGGTTCTAGCTATGGATGGATATTTTCCAGGGTACTGGCCTCCCTCTAATCATTCTTAGTCGTTGCTTGGGAGACACTACGATAAACCCGTGATTTGAAATATACCCAAAGCCAAAAGCCCATAAGAGTGATATCTGGAGAACGTGGTGACCTTTTTCCTGAAAAATGTCTCGACATTTGTACACAAAAGTCTCGTGTCATCGTATATAGAATACAAAAAAATTAACTTTGTACGTTAAGTAGTTTGTACATTTTAACGATTAAAGTTGATACTTATTTTATATCAACCTTGTACATTAGTTTAAGCTTATTTTTTATGTACATGGTAAAACATATTTTTCAAAGCTTATAATACACACATTACAGTTCCACACAGGAACTAATATGTAACTAGCTCATGTTGTTTCGCAACATTGTTCGTTGTTAAGAGAAGAACGCTACGTCACAAACAGCGTATTTAAGGATGAAAACTAATAATAGTGATACGGAAATACACAAATTCAAAATTGTTTCAAGTTAAATAGGCTACTAAAGTTCAAAATATTGAAATGAATTTTGTAACTACAAGTATGTATTGTAGATCAGTTAGATGGTTCAGCTACGACTTATTTATATTGTTAATACCAATAATTGACATGCCAAGATTGACATGACACGAAGGTTAGTTCTTATGGCCTTTCACTGTAAAAAGCTAATTTGTTTATTGGATTTTGTGTTATAAGTTTTCTTTCCAGTTCATGGATGAGTTGTTTTTATTTGTTTCCAAATTTAATTTGTTTGCTTTTTTTTATTTTTGTCCAATGTGTATAGGAGAAATTTTTGTTTTCCTTTTCTGGTACGATTGTTTCTGGACGCACTAACTCGCTTCCTGGTTGGAAATTGGTTTTTCGATCGGTTGCAAAGGCAGCAGTAATACATAAATTGTTGGCCTTAGAAATGGGACTCCATCTGTAAAGGGCAGCTGGACACCATGAAAGATAGGGAGTGACAAATGGGTCCAACTCTGCATTGGATCGGTCACTCTTGTCGAGTTCTGCATTGCTTATTCCTACATTTTCGCCTAAAATGTAATAAAAATATCTTAAAGCAAGAAGAAAATATTTTCACATGGAATACGTTGATAGAGGCTACAAGTATTACCAGATAGAGACCATATAATTCATGTATAATTTATGATCATGGAATTTAAGTTTATCATGTTCAGTAGAATTGTTGTGTATGTTTTGCAATTTGCGTTGCAATTTCTATTTCTAAGTTTAGTAGAATAAGAAAAGGTTTTAGCCTTTTCTTCTTTTTCTTCTTTTTGAAATTACGTTTCTGCACGAAAGGATTTGCTTGGGTTTCTGTTTTGGTGTTGTTTCTTTTATTTGTCGGGAATATGTTTATGTTACATTGAAAGAAATGTATGCAGATGGTTTTGGAAAAACCTCTTTTGCGAGTTGCAATTTCAGTGTCAATTTGAAGGCTTTTTCCCTTGTTGAGAATATGGAAGAGTGAAGTAGGTTTTGTTTGATTATTCACCTCCCCTGTTAGAAAACGAAGGGTTTGATGAAGGAACGAAGGAGGGTTAGGGGGGGGAGGAGAGAAGCCATCTTTATTTCTATGGTTTATTGCATTTGTTGAAATAAAAGTAGTGTAGAAATGATTCTATGGAATAATTGAAAGACGTGACTTTATTACGACACGAGCACATTGTTCTTGGAGTTGGATCTTTTGTTCGTCCAATTTTCTGCTGCGAAGACTTCTTCTTGATGGCCCTCTGGCGCCTGCCTCGCGTTTTGGCTGCTGGGGGAGTTGCCTCCTTCCCCCTTTTTTCGAAAGAATGAACGAACGAACGAACATTGGGCCTTCGGATGCTTGTTTTATGAGAGTCGGGAAGGAAACGATTTTCTCAAACGAGGAAACGAACAAAGTTCTCGATTTCCAGAAAATTTGTGGTTCTTGTTGAACTCTTTTATGTCGTTCGTTGCTTCGAACCATCTTGCAAAGAAATGTTCTCTCTTCGATTCTTCTCTGGAGAAAGCGAGTAGGGAAAGGCCCATAATGATAGATTTTAAGGTTGTTTGTTGTTGGGCTCTAGTGGTTTGTGTTATCTGGTTTTAGGGTTGCTTTGTTTCGCTTGCTTGCACAATGCTGTGATGGATTTTCTTGCGCTTGGTCGTTAAGCTGGTGGGATTTTTACTAAATGGCTCCCTCGAATCTGGAACGTGATTCTGAATGAGAGCAGCCATCGTCGAAAGATGGGGTACTCTTACTACAACCTACACGCTAAGAAATTTCATCTCGTGAATTGATGTACGGTATCATATACCGCGTTAGGATCTTGGGAAGTTTGTGTCGTTTTTTTATACTTTTATGTATGCCATCGATAAAGTGAGTCGGCCATAATCAAAGGTCTTTTGTTGTCGAGCTAGGCAGTTACAACGAACATAAATGTGACAAAAGTTAAAAAGCGAACATTTTTGAAATTTGGTTCCAACTCCCATTAAACCCATCAAGCTGAAAGCAGTCGTTCAGCCAATTTTTCGAATTGCATTTCGAGATGTCTATCAATGTCACCAACTGTTATCGGCTGCTTTTGGACAGATATTGTCATTTCATTTTGATAATATCGGATTGAACGAAATTTCAGTCATGCTCTGTATTTGTATCCCCCCAAAAAAAATTAATCCTAAAAGTTGGAAGCGGTTGTTAAAATATTGAGTTATTAACCGGAGCAAGTAAAGTTGGCGATGAGCTCTTTTATGTCAGTTACGTCGACTGAAAGACCGAGGAGGAATCATGGGAAATGTGAATGTGCATGCTCAGTGCCACTAATCAGACTCGTAGCTTAGTGAAACCACCTAGCTGGACTCCACGTCAACCCAATGAGATTAAAATGCATAATGTGACCCCAGTAACACTAATATGTTCGTTTAATTATTAGTCAAGCATGCTGAGATATGAGCTGATATTATTTACACGTGTCTAGCACGGGAGAGTTACTCGCTTTCACCGTGGGATTTGTTTTATGATGACATTTAGTGCTTGGAACCTGCTCATTCATTGTACGTTTATGGTTGAACAGTTTAAAAATAGAGTTCGACGTGAAACTGGCTCTAATCGGAAAGTGTACACTTGAAATTATCAAAAATAAACAAGCGTATAACCAATGGATGAACAACAATTCCAATATGCAATGAACATTTTCCATTTTCCAGTTAATTTAAATATGTTTATAAAAGCCGTTGATATTTTTGCATCTTATTTTTATAAAAGTGAATTATAACAACAACCATGAAGTTTCATGAAGTGCTACCATCTGTACTATAATGCAAGTTGTTTGTTATAGACCCTTGTAACAACATTGAAAAATCGTTTAGATTCGGAGAACCTAAATATTGAATTTTCGCGCGCTGTATTATCATTGGATGGCTCTGAGCCAATGAGCTATAGGTAGACAAACTTACATTAGCCAATTATTATAACATATTTGTCAAGGGTTTCCAGTCTTTTCTATGCCGCGCACCCTCAGGAAATGTTTGATTAATGTTCACACCGCGTACAAAAGTAGTATCAGATGAAGTCTAATTTTTAATTTATGGACCACAAATCGTACCACGTACAGTATAATGCTGTGGATAAACAATTTGAACTTTTAACTAAAATACAATGCAAATATAAATTGCAAAATTAGATTCTAATTTATTCCGAAAAAGAATTGTAAACGGCAAAATCCATCCCAATAGTGAACATACATTTCAATGACTTCTTTGCTTGTGCTTTTCATTTGTAATTTTGTCTGAATGTGACACTTTTTGTTGATTTCGATTGGCAAGTCTGCCGCTCTGTATCGCACCCCCTGATATTTAATCTCACATTCCAGGTTGTAAACCCCTGTGTTAAGCTTAATCGGTACTTTTGGGTGAGACGTCCGATCTCGCTTGTGGTGCTACTTGATTATATTTTGAATCGCTCGGTACTCAAGGTTAGGTTAATAACAAAACCGTATTAACAAACAAAACGTATTAAATATATAATTAATGAATACGTAATTATCTATGAAGTGTGTTTTTGTTTGTTTACTCACCTGGCCTGTCCTCAAAACCAATACTCGAGTAAAAACAAGTAGTTCCACAAGGATGGTTAGGCGTGTTACCCAAAAGTACCGCTTAACTTTTTTCAGTAAATCTCTTGTAATTTTCACTTAAAACTACTAATATAATACTTGTAGTGTTTGTATATTATTTTTGTACATAATAATAAACAGATTGAAACAAACTAAGGATCCCATCTATAGCATTCTACAGAATGTGGTTGTGTGACGATTTACCTCCGAGGTGGATTTTTCGTTCATATGCGAAAATCAATAAAATTGAAATACAAAAGCAGAATAATTGGCATTTGATGAATGTGGAATGTATTATTCATAAATTATCACCGTGATTACTCGAGTGGTTTTACATTTACGTGTGAATGCTCAACGACATCATCGGCGCAGAAGCATAACGAATGTGAAAATTTCGGTCGCTTGTTGTGTTTATCTAATGATTTGTAGGCGTGTGGGAACCTGTTAACTGAGGTTATGTTCTGGAATTGCCAACTTTGCAGCAGCAACAGCAGTGTTGGTAATGGCTTGCAGTTGCACACAGAAAAAAAAATAAGTAAATGAAATAAAAGTAGAGAAAAGGTGGTAGAGGGAGTCTCATTGCTGGGGGGGTTTGGGTGTTGTTTCAATGGGAGTGTGTGTGTGTGTGTGTGTATCGCACACTTCATCAGAAGACCTGAGGAGGTTAGCATTAGAGCAATGGAGAGGCATCAGCGTCCACTCGTTTAGGGCAAGATAATCTATCTAACGGCGTTTTGCTCCATCATTACCGGAACCTGGCCCAGGGGGCGCGCTACATGGGAAGGCGTGGCAATTAATTACGATGACCTCCGATAGGGGAAATCTGTGGTGATGCATCACAGGCTTAATTGAAAAACTTGCTGCCTTTTAAGCAGCATTAATTCTCGTTATCAGGATTGCAAGCAGCGCTTCATTCCACTTCCACCTCTTTTACTTCGACTACCACTTTCTTCACCTCTCTTTGGAAGTATATAAAGTAAATGACTAAGGTGGACTTACTGGTGTTGGTAAATAAAAAAACAAAAACAAACTGAAGTCTTCTTACCTCTAAGGACTGTTAGAACAACCCCCTGAATTGCCTCCACTGTACTTTTCTCTCTTCTTATTAAATGTTTTTTTTATTTATGAGTAATTTTTTTTTTTGAAGTTGATTTTTTGAAAATAATGGCCGTGCAAAGAAAAAATGTCGACACGATACATTTTTCATTCATTTTGGAACTCGCACAAAGATTTGACAAAAGTAGATTTTAAAGCTAGGTGTTTTTTTTTCTCTTTGTATGGAAGGCTTTTTGTTTCAAAATGGAGGTAGCTTTCAATAACTAATGATTTGTTGAGTGTAGTGTGTTGACTAAAGGCAACAAAAAAGAGTTATTTCAAAAGTTGAAACAAAAAATGATATTTTTTTGACAGGAGAAAATTGGTAAATCTAATTGAAATCCAGCCATTGACGTTGTATACTTAAGAGTCGAGATCTACAATAAATTCATTAGGCCAATGCATGGCAGGTATTTTTTTTTGAGACGTGTAGTTTCTCAAAATTCGCATCAATCATTCATACGTTCGTTCTAGCAAATCCTACAGTTTACTGAATCGAATCCTGAACTTCATGAAATGTTCGCCAGAATTTTTCTTTATTGTATTATTTTTTTTTGTATCAATGCTATGTTGCCATAAATTTTCCAATTGAAACGGCTAGTTACAAATTTCAACACACTGTTTAACTTTATGAACTGTACATACCATATGATTTATATTTTTGCGTATCACATATTTTTAATTTTCTTATTTTTTAAGGTATATGTAGTCAGAGTATTTGAAGTGAAAAATGCCTTAGGAATTGGAATTTTTTTTTATCTCGGTTGTTCCTTGAGTCACATTGAAAGTTGTCACATTCGTGTGTATCAAGCCTCTACTTAACGGAGCGTGCGTAGGCATAACAGAAGCATTTTGGCTGGTGAATTTTTGCCGAGTCATCAAGTTTTATAGGTGGCGATTAGAATACATGGAAGAAGTTGGTGTCTGCTGAGCTAAGAAAAGCCCTGGTTTGATTGGAAGGGTAGAGCAATCTTTAATATATTCATACTCGGTCATTATGCTGTGCTGGACTTGCTTCACAGAATTTGTTGGTCGTGTGGTGAGAAAAAAAATTTCAAGATGCAAGAACTACGAATACGCTGATGTTCGGAAAATTGCATCATGATGATGATGATGTGGAAAATCTTTCCGAAAAAATGTCATCAGCTGTTCTATCTATAAGCTGGTGACTCGCTTCAACGTGGAAGAAACCTGTGCATTATAAACAAATTTCAAAAAACGTTAATCGATGTAGTAGGCATTGAATATTAAATAAATTTACAATTGTGTGTGTATATGTACAACACATACGCGACAATAATTGAAGGGCCTGGTGCAAAAGGGTGTTATGTAACATTTTTGTCAAACATTTTACCTAGTAGCATTTTCAAATGTGTTAAGTGTAATTTTATCTTCCTAACGCATAATTTTGAATAAATATGTGCAAAGATATTAGTGCAAGAAGTGTGAAGTAGCTTATAGAAAGCAAGGCAAGTTCAGATCTTTAAACACGTTTTCCTTAAAATTGTAAAAATGTTATTTGAGACCCTTTAACACCAGGCCCTTCAATTATATGAGAGAAAGAGAGAGAGAGAGTTGTTTTTCGAATTTTAATAACTACAATTTTTGTTAGTAGAAACTAAAAAATTGGAAAAAAAAAATATAGATCTGTATGTATCCGGAATCGAATGCTAGAATCCTGAATAGATCATGAGACCTCAGATCTTGATTCATTGGCGACCCGAGTCATTCTGGACAAGCGATTTGTAATGTAATCTGTATTTTGTAATGTAAACTGTGAGTGCAATGTGAGAGTAAAATTATTGTTTAAACCAAGTCTAAGGTTAAGTAAAATTATATCGGTTAAAAATGTATTATTTCGATAGTATAAAATTGAAGGTTTGCCCAGAATACGTTTTATGTTACACAAATTCAACATTGAGATTATTATGGAAAACCGTGCCTCATACGAGTGGGCCTAGCTATTTTATTTTAAACTTTTTTTATGTACAGCGACTTACTCTGAGGTGGAAATGGTTCAACATCTTTGAACTGGTATATTTTTTTTGGTAGGCTTCTGATGACCTACAAAATTGAAGTTTTGAACATAGGCTGGAGTCGTGGAACAGTTTGTTGTATCAAATTTAGACGAATCAATGTCCAGTTAATTCTAAGATTTTGTCACACGAAGAGTCCGTTTTTCCTCGAAAAATATTTGCTGACGATATACCCACATTTTAAGCCACTTCAAGCCACCACACATTGTTGTACATAAAGATAATGCTTTTTTCTTATATTTATATAGTTTACTACCTACTTATAGTGCATTAGCTCATTACGCGCGAGCAGCCATTCCTTGTTGAGAGCGTAAAACAGATCCATCCAAATAAATACTTAACGCACTTCAGTCAGAAATATATTTCCACGTGTTTGTTTCAGTAATTACAAGGTTGTAAAAGAGGTTTAATTATTCATAACTAGTTTTGTACAGACCATATTATTAATAAGTCCAGCTGAACTAGAAGGGATTGTCAAATCTTGCGACTACTAGTAGTGTAAGAAAAGTAAAGTCTATGTGGCTTTCTATCGTTATTCTTGGGATTATTGTTCTATGGGTCCTGACATAGCAGTTGTTGCTGTTCGTACTTGTCACACTCGGTGTGATTTTTCTTGTCGCGTAGCACAGCTATTTCACTATAAGTTATACGTTTTCGAGAAGGCGGCGATAGTGAAACGCGCGAGATTATCTTTAATGGCTCTTTCCTCTTTGAAAATGTCGGGTGTGAATCCACCTCGCGCGAGCTTGTAAACGTGTCACTAGCGGGCATCGCCAACCTTAAACATTGTGTTAAACTGATAACATGACTCGAGTGATCAAAAGGTTGTTTTTCGAAGCTTAATCCATGGTTGTCCAGAGTCCAAGAAGCAATGGACGGCTCTCTCGGTTTGAACAATTGGGTCGTTTGTCTCGCCTATTCCGATCGTTCTCAAGTAGCTCGTGGCTGAAAGGCAAGCAGCAGCAGCAGCAGCAGCAGCAGCAGTAGCAGCAGACGTAGTTACGCTGCTGGCAGTCATTTCGAAAATGATAAAGCACTGTATCATCTCGGCTGTTGGCGCGTGTGTTCCCTATCTCCACCTCTTCCTTGGCCTGTGCTACTTACCCCCATACACTTGCTCGCTCCTCGCAACCAGCCAAGCAGTAGCAGCAGGGTGGATTTCTGCTGTTGGCCAGCTGTTATCTCCACTTGGTTCTTTCTACCGTGAAAGAATTAAGGAATGAAGTAATGGCTTTGCTTTCGTCTTGAGGCAACTATGCCACTGGATGGTGTTGCTACTCGAGCTATGAACAATGCTGCTATTGAGATGAATGCAGCTCGACTTTATGAGGTGAAAATGCACATTTGCTGTTGTTGCTCGCTACTGCTGGATGAAAGTATTTTTGTTGTTGTTACTATCATCCATGTTTGTTTTTTTTTGGTTTTTTTTCAATCTCTCTCATTATTCTGGTGTAATTCTATAGCATCTCTCTGCAAAGTTTTTTATTTCGATCGTTATTTATGTCCACTACATCGTAGTAGATTGAATTTTTTCTCCTTTTTTTGGAGGGAGAGTATATTATGTAAGGTGTTACTGAAGATTTTCTACTCCATGTTGAGCAGTGGCTGATAGTGAGCTGTTCAATGATAGCGCGAACAAATACAGCGAACAAACATAGTCTTATCTCAACTCGGGTTTGTCCAAGTCGACCATGGAAAATGGCTTGCTTGGTATCGGCTAACCGCAGTTGAAAGCTTCCTTTTGCAATTTTTTCTCTCTCTGTCATGTGAATGGTGTAAAACGACCCATTCCACCAGCTCGGCACATATTTTGTCACCGCGAGTATGAGTTTACAAGCTTTATACTTCGAGTGAGAGATGAGATTTAGGTGATATAACTTTACTCGTACGCTTTGCTTACAATATCGCGTCCATGTTGGATGTTTTACAACTCAACATTTTTTGTGAATTTATAGCAAAGCCCACACTAGCGTTCTGAGTTAGTGCTGCCATACAGTAGAGCCCCGCTTATACGGCACTCCGCTAATACGGCGGTTATGAATTGAAAAGCTTATTTCTAAAACGTCTTATCTTCACTTTTGATCATTTTTGAGTTGATAGGTTCTGGAAACTATCTGTGCATCGTTGACCAACTAGTTTATTTTTAAGACTAAAAACTTATTATTTCCTACTGAAAAACACTCATAAACCACGTTTTTAAGCAAAGTCTATGATCAAATGAATGTAACAACCGTTTCCTGAAAAATTGTCTTTTATGGACTTAAGATGTTTTGGAAATCTGCTCTTCAATTATGTCTATGTATATTATGTTGATTACTCGTCTCGCTGTTTTCACATGGTTTTCGTGCCCTGTAATGTACTGTATATTTATTTATTTTTGTTATTTCATAAATTTTAACTGTATTGCATAATACAGTATATGATAGTGTAAACATGTTATGTACATTTACAAGTGAAAAAAAGACTATGTTCTGGTTTTGGTGGGGATCGGGAACTTAACCCGCCGTAAGAGTGGAACCATACCGTATAATATGATTGGCCCTACCTACCGCGTAAGTGTAATTCTGTGTCGACTATGAAATCTTTTAAGATCATTTTGAAAAATGAATTAAAGTGATACAAAATAATTCTAAACAGCTGGGGGTATTTGATGATCGCTCCGATCGGAATGGAATATTGAGTTGAATCAATAAACGCGAAGCCATAGTGGATCGTTAACATTTCGCAAGTATCCGATGGGTTTTAATTGATTGATTTCAATTCGTTCGAACAACGTTAACCGTGATAATGTGACATCATGCATTTGCGGAGCTATGGAAACAAAATTGTTGACCAGCACGCTATAATTTGAGGGAATCGATCCCAAAAGCATGATCTGATTTATTTTCGGTGGGTGTTGAGTGAGCTCTTGATCATCAAAATCCTTTTATTACCTCCCAGGGTATTGCATTTCTGCTACGAGGAAATTAAACCATTTTTTGTCTGGTTTCCTATAGATTTTGATGGTTGATGATGAGGAAGAGATGCATTTTTATCGCTTTTTCACAATGGCATTCATCTTCATCTCTTTTTCCCGAACTAATGGAAGAGACCTGCTATTACGCAGCGTCGAATGAGTTTTTAGTTTTTATGGATTTTTGTGACAATTCGAACCTATCCTCGGATAGTTTGTGGCGAATAGCTATTTTTTGCGTATTAGAAGCAACGCGGTTTACGTGTTTCAGTATTGTGGAACACTCTTTGGAATAGCGTTGAAGCTCATTGCAATTTCTATCCGAGGCGTGGTAGTAACGTTTTGGCTGGAGGTGGTGTTGTGTATGTACTCTCCGACAACACATGTAAATTTTCAAGAGATTTGTTTAGTCTAAGGGGAACTGGAGGTTTGCAAATTTAGCGATGTGGCCATTTTGCACATAAGTACACACACCGTTTAATTGGCAATTAAATTACGTCTTGAAATTACTCTTTAATTAGACAGGTGAACTGGTGGTTATCGGTGAAGCGATATTAAATGAATGGTCCGACTTTAACCTAATTACCGGGAATCTTGCACGGTCCATTCCGAACTGCAGCGCGCGCCTTGCAATGTCTTCATTAAATTGGAAAGGATATCGTGTTTACGTGAACTTGGCAAAAAAAAAAAAAAAAAACCCAACAAACGGAGAGAAGACTTTGAAGTAAACAATTAACAAAGTTCTTAATTGGAGACGGACGTTTGTCAGAAGTTGTTAGGAGTCCTGATTCAATTAAAGCCATCACGCGGGGATCGATTCGGCAGTAAACACTTTTGCTCGAGCGAATGATTGTTTAGCCCAATCTCGTTCTCACAATTTCATTTTCTTCCTGGCATATCTTGTGGCTAATTAGAAAGCTAGGGCCAGGCATTTCGAACCTCCGTCAAGGGGAGAGAATGAGTGCTAGGTGGTGGTAGTTCTTCAAAAACAAATCAGCATGTAACGTTTGTAAGCTCCTTCAAAAAAACGGAGTTTCAGGAAATTAACTAGTTCAGGTATTAATGAGAGTGGAACCTAATGAGCTCACGAGAAAAAAAAGTACAAAGATAAAATAAAAAAGGAACCCTCTTCTATCTGTCAGTGCAATGAATGAAAGTTCCATTTGCATTTTCTTTTTACACGCCCATTTTTTAAAATTCTTGTTTTTTTTTTGGAAAGTTAAGCTTGAAATCTGAAGTACAGTAAACAAGTTCAATTTTCTTTTTTCAGTGTTTCAAATAGGACCGCATATGCTATATGGGTTCCAGAAAATCTGCATTTGGAATCACAGCTAATTAAAACTGAACTTCACTGTATCGCTGATTCAATAGAATTCGTGTACCTCGTTTGAATATCGATTACGGTTCGTGTTTTTAAAGCGTCGGCGTGTTATTCCAGAATATTATCACAATGATCAGGTCCGATAGTGTCCCAAACACTAGGAAATTGTGCATTTACAATACAGTCAAAACGTTTTAGTAGAATAACATTGGTCTACAGTAGATGACAGATTATCTCGTTCTACAATTAAAACAGTATTTGCTTTAAATGTATTCTGACCATCGAAAATGTACTTTAACAAGGTTTATATTAAAATAACTCTTACTGCATCAGTGATCATTTTGTTCAAAATTTGTTATTCAAAACAAAACGTATTTTCAAAATGATGGAAAATTTTTCCGAATCAGTAAGTTTTGTAACTAAAACCGAATTGTGGAAAAGTTCACTTTCGAACAAATATTTACATCTCATGGTAGCCTATACAAAATCGTAATAGAACTATTTGTTTTTATTGTTATATATTTATTTATTTTTATTATTATAAGTTTTGTGTCCTTCTGAATTTATATTTGGCGTGTAAATTTTGTATTATGTGTTTTCCTTTTATTGTTGTATTCATACATAGTGTTTCAGGTTGGAACGTAAATAAACTTATTATTATTATTATATTGTATAGTTATAAAATGTATAGTATTTTTCTATTTGGTTGTTCACTTGATTATACTTTTTATATTAGCTTCACTTGTGAGTGAGAGAGTTGCGAGTTTCTACATACAAAAACAAAACGACTCGATGAATTTTGATGAATTAGGTGTCTATGGATTCGTCTTAGTCTATCGAGTGACACTGGCTATATGGCGTCAATGAAAAAACCAATATGGCAGACGCTAAATGTCATATATTCATTATTTTTGCAAAATCTCCTTCAGGCTAAATAGCTCGATAGATTTTGATGAATGAGGCGTCCATATATCCGTACTAGTCTCACGAGTGTCCCTGCTTATATGCTGTTCATTTAAAATCAATATGGCGAACGCTACATGCCAGTATATAAAGAGTGTGCTTAAAATCATTTTGAATGAACTGAAAATTGAACGTATATTGCCATGTACAGTCGTTTATAGGAATATACTGTATAGTACAATGTACCAAAAAACGCATAAGAAACAAGAACCACATAAGTTTTCGTATAAATAAAAACCACACAACTCCAACGTCAAACATTAAATCGCATATATAAATAAATAAATCGAAAATTGCAGAAATCAAAAATGGAATTATTCAAAACTCGCATAAATTAAATATCGAATTACTCAACGATCGCATAAATTTAAATTCGCGTTAATCGAAATTCGCATATATCGAAACATGCAGAAATCAAAAATAGATTTTTTGCGTTGCGTATGTACAGTACATACAGTATATCTGTATATGACATTAGCATATATAAAGAATATGCTTAAAAAGCATTTTTAATGTACGGTACTTGTTTTATAATATCTATTTTATAGTTCAATTTTGAAAAGCGTTTTTGCAAAATTTTTTATTTTTTTACTCGAAATTTCGTTATTGTGAAATATTAACAGCGTAACCACTGTGTAATCGGATTACAATCACCGTCTCAGTATGTTATTGTCAATTCATTTTGATACAAAAAACTTTTACTAAGAACCTAAAAAAGAAACTTTTAAGACTTATTATTTTTTAAACAAGTTGGTTTAAAAATCCAATATTTTTAACGTTGGACACTTACCATTATTTTTAAAACATCCTTTGTTTACTATACCACCGGTCTAAATCGGTCGGTGCTAATGTTTGATACCACAGTTTGTTTTTCATCATTTTGTCAGAAGGATAATAAACTTGATACCAAATCAATTTTTGAGTTTTGGGATCCTTTGGTGTTGAGAGAGTTTGATACCACAATAGTTTAGCAATTGAACGTTTTTTCTATAAAAATAAAATTAACATTCTAAGTTATCTTTTGTGCCAAGCGATACAAGATACACTGATTAGCCTACTTTGAAAAATGATGGATTAATCATGGGATGAAATTTTTGTTTTTATACGTTACTTACATGTAAAGCCATTCTTCAGATTCTTATGACCGATGAAATGAACGGTACCATCTACAATGCAATTACCCACTTTAGTTTCATTAGATTTTATTATAAGGTCTTAAAACTACTGTTGTGGTTGATGTTGACAAACTTGTTTGGTGGACGCTTAGTGTCATTTTTATCACGCAGCAGAATGACAGCGAAAGCCACCTATGTCAGAAACGCCATGTAAAGCACGTTTTTTCACGATACCTTGTGGACATGTTGGAAATGAGTGTACAGTATTTCAAAACTAACTTGGTGTTTGTAAAGTGCGGGGGAATGTGTGGTTCTTTTGGAAAACAGACCACATGGGGAATGTCATGTTGAGGAAAATGGCACGAGCAATGGGAAAAGCACTCGAAAGTGCTTCTTTCAGGAAGAAGGCGAAGGAAGCGATATGATATTGATGGTTGGTAGGAGAACGAAACTTGTTGGCACTTGGCCACCTCGTTTACTCGCTTGTAAATACACGAGTTTCTCTCAATGAAATGTTTGCGATTGCTTTCCGGAACTCGTAGCAAGGAGGACAAAAGGAACGCTTTCTGCACTATTAACCTCGTCTGCTGCGATAGTTTGACGGAAAGTTTATTAAAACTTAAGTTTTTTGTTACTACTTTTCCAGATTGTTGTACACAAGATCGTTAAAGAAAAATGAGAACTAGCATAAGTTGCATTTAGAATGGAGCATATACAGTGTGTATATTCAGTGTGTTTATGTGTGTGTGTGTGTGTGTTTGTGT
>JAQIWH010003722.1:0-19012 GCA_034695005.1 Cryptops parisi
AAATATGAGATCAAAGACGTCAAACCATTTTCACGCTGAATAAGTTAAATAAACGAGGTTAATAACCAAAGATTTTGAATGGCTTGTCATAATGCAAACTATTAACTATTGTTTTCCAATAAAATATATTAAAATTTCAATTTTTTTTTTAAAATGTACATTATGTTTGCAAACACTAGTGTTCGATGAAACCGTGTACCGGTACTGTATTTATAAAAATAAATATTTGCTTAGTTTCCGTTTCATTCAAAAAAGTACTCTTCCTTACAATATTTCTGAAACCTCTATTAGGCCTTGATCAGAGGGGTACACGCATAATTTAATTAAGACAATTTATTTATTAAGATAATTTATTTTACTTGTTATGAAAAAAAAAATGAATCCCGATTTCTAACAGAGAAAATGTTATCTTAAAAGACTTATAGCAACAAGCTTTTGACGACTGTAGACAACTGTGGTAAATAATAAGTTGACAGTTGCATGAAACGAAATGAAACTTGCAAAAATACAAACTGAAATTATTTTTCAAAGATCGCATAAATCGAAATTCGCATAAATCAAATGTACCAAAAATCGCATAAAGGGAGAACCGCATGAATCGAAGACCGCATAAGTCCAATGTAACAATCACCTATCCTTTTCTATCAAGTCAGTACCGCTACTTTACATACATTAAACTTTACATACATTACATACATGTAAGACAAGTACATGTATTCGACAGTAAGACTATACTTCAATAATCCATTTGACAACCTAGAGCTTACATTTAATCCTACTTTATAAAAGGATATAAAACTCACGTGAATTTTATATATAAACTTAGTGATCAGCGTGTCATTCGCTACAAAAATGCATCGTCATATGATGTCATATAACAAAGCATTATATGACACACATTGTGTATAGTGCTAAACGTAATCGAATGTTGCGAAGCAACATGATATATAACAATAAATAATGAAAACAAAAACTTTTCCTTCATTTATGACGGGCTATTTACTAGTAGTGTACTACATAACGTCGGTGACCAATGACGGATTTGTTGGGTTCAACGAATCCACATGCTGATGGGTCCCACAACATGTATGGTTCATTAAAGTGTTTAATGCTATCTGAATCTTTTCATGACAAAAAAAAACAACTAAAATTTCCATTTTGTGTGTGTAAACACTCATTTGAAGCTTGGTTTGCCACGAAGAAGGCAAAAGTTAATTTTTTTTTTTGATCGGAGGGGGGGGGGGGGTGAGAGCGCTTCCTCAAAACACATTCATGTGATGTTGAGGAATAAAATTTCAGGTGCCCCTCCACCTGGTTCTGAATCTCGGTGACATAACTACTAAATTAAATCCGGTTCATAGTTCTAAATAAATTTGTATATATAGCACATTAAGATACAATAACGATCGTTAAATTCATACTTTTGCGATGGTCAATAATGCGTAGTTAACTACACAATAGTCAAAAACAGTATACCTACACCCATAAATCTATTTATTATATAAACTAATGGCCACCATTTTTTATCATCTATTGAAGTGAACTATTCAAATCCGAAGTAGAAAATACAACGTATCTTTTGTTTTAGACGCGTTTCGTCATCATCCGTCTAGGTTTGGAACAATTAAACTTTTTCTAATATTTTTTTCGAGGAATACGAAATCAATGTGACATCTAACAGTTGAAATATAACGTTTTAAAATTATTTCACTCGTTTGTTTTCATCATTAGTTTTAATTCATCTAAGTGACAAGTGCACTTTTAAGTGTATTACTAGTAAACATTTCTTTACTTGAACCCGTATCTCTAAATCGCACCATAACAAAAACTATGCATTGACATCATTGGTTGACAACTATATGTTGATATGAAAAAAAAATGACCACGTTTATAAATTATCACTTACACTTTATATTAACTTCACTTGTGAGTTTGTTAGTTTATGAGTAAGTAAACTTGGGATTGAACGTATGTCACTCACACTCACTGTATAGTCCAAAAATTGTATAAAGTGAGAACCGCATAAAAACCAAAAACAGCATGAATCAAATGTAACAAACATTACAGAAGTCAAATCGAAAATTGCAGAAATCGAAAATGAAATTACTCAAAAGTTACATAAATCGAATATGGAATTTTTCAAAGATCGCGTGACTCTAAATTTGCATAAAGCGAAACTATACAAAACGTATTCTTAAAGAGCATCTTCAATATCACTTGTCTATAATGAATCCATCTGAAGACTATGTTTAACAAGACTCTTTCAAGTACATACTGTAGGTACTAGAACAGAAAAAAAAAACAAGAAATGAAATCGTACGGAACAATTGTCTGTGTCCTTTCATTTGTCTTCGTTAACGTCCACGCTGGCCAACAAGTAATTCAGTAACGATTATTTTGAAATCAACTGTAATATAAATTTCTTATTGAAATTCATGTAAACATTATGTACCCAATTTATATAGAATAAATGCGAACCTGATATCCTTCTGTCTGGTAAAATTACTCAAGATCCTGTGGTAATACTACCATGTTATATTTGTTGATGTAGTTACGTTTAAGTAAACAGTATATTCTAGATACTTATTACATATTTTTTTTTTTAGTTTTTGGAAGCAGACAAAAAATGTTCAGAAAACGGTGCTACAGTAAGCATCACAATTTTCAATTCTCTCAATATGCAGGGCATTTCAAAAATATTGTCGCACTATCAAAATGCCATAACTAAGTAACAAATAACAACACAAGAAACTGCTGTGCATTAGTCGATAGAAAAACTTTTCAAATTTCACATCGTATCCGATTGAAACTGCACATGGCGCTGCTAGAGAACTCATTGTAACATAATGGCGACCCTACACCGAAAGTCTTTGCCAAAGTTGAAACAATGGGTTGCTATTGCCATCGCAACAATGGACACAGACTTGCTCATTCTGTTTATTGTAGAACTGGCTTTCTTGCCTGGATGTATGCAGCGTTGCAAGCCATTCCCTCTTTGAGTCTGTGATTGTCGGATACATCTTGTGAAACGTTTCTGTCGACATATACATAGTACGTTTCTATATTGTTAATTGTCACTTAGTTATAATGTTGTCATTTTGTGTAACATTCGCTGTACAGTGTGTTTAACTTTTCTGTATGTTTAAGTTGTTTAATTTTCCTTTCACCCACCTTCATTTTCGACATTTCAAATGGCATACGATTATATTGTAGGATAGTTACTAACAATGGTGATCTTCTATTAACGCACAACTTTTTCTTGTCACATGACAGACTGTACCCCGTGAAATATGTGTCGTGACAGAAATGGGTCTGGTAATGTTAAAATAGACTGTAAAAACAATTAAGTTTGTCAATTTGTACTTACTACGTGTGCGTAAGTACAGTATGTATTTGATTTTCTAAACTTCAGATCGACGACCAAGGATGGATACTCGATAAAGCGCAAGAAATATTGGGAAAATACATTTCACCGGAAGTACTTAAATATCGTACATATTATACACACATTAATTGACTATTGTGACATTAACCGTTATAATGTTTGTAACAGAACCAGGCGGTATATTTCGATGACTTAGCAGCCTGTAACTATGTACCGACGGTAAAAAAAACTATTTTATTTTAAATTTTAACACCACTGTATGGTGTTATATTTGGAACCAATGTATGGTTCTTTAATGAATACCACTGAATACCACAGATGCTTGACATCTGTGGTATTCAGGTTCTACGCTGAATCATCCTGTATACCAATTAATAATTTTTATGCTGTTGCTTTTTTCAGATCCCAGATGTTTTAGATTGCTTTATAGAGAAAGTAACGCATGTACGTTGTTTATATACAGTACAGCAAGTTAGGTAAAAATTACTGATAATTGTAACAACATTTCTTATTACTCTCGTTTCAGATGTGTGAAAAAGCGAAGTGATATCCACATGTATATTCTACCATAATTTTCTATACAAACATACAGAGGTACAAGACATGAAAAACGACACATACGAAGCAAATTCTCATTTTGAAAGTGATTAAAATGAAAAATGCTATTGTTAGAAAAAAATAAGATAAATTTTAAAAGTTACTAAAATTACAACGTGGGTCGAGTGTTATTATTAGTAACAATAAAGTGAAAACAATTTGAAGCAAAAAGTGTGCTTTTTAAACTTATTTTAAACTGATATGTGTTAAGTGTTATATGAATGTGTTATGGATGTGTTAAGTTTTAAATTTGCAATAATGAATAGTTGTTCGCCATTACCTAGGTCGCAAACTATACATTAAAATATTAAATGAACGAATTTATCTTTGTGCACAACAATGGTTTACTGGGTTAAACTGTAGGTATATCGTCAGCAACACTCTTCGAGAAACCCTCGTGTGAAAAAATTTCTAAATTTACTTCAATCCGTCAAAATTAAAGACAACAAAATCTAACACAACCCCAGCTTATGTTCAAAATTTCAGCTTTGTAGGCCATCGAAAACTAAATAAAAGCATATTTATATTACATTTTTTTACAATAGTTTTTAATTATTACAGTTAGTTAGTGCAATTAGTTTTATAGTGATAATAGAGTTAATGATTGTTTCTAAATAACGTAATATTACAGTTTTACAATTTTTATAAGTTTTACTTTTGAATGATGAATCAATTGACCATTTTTCTTAAATAAAAGTTTTTAGCTATTAATGTATTTAACGTTATTTTTTTTAAAATAAATCAACATTACAATTTTTCAACTTTCACAAGTTTTGCTTTTGAATGACGATTTTCCCTTTTGAATTTTTCCTAGCGCTCAAATGTCTGGCGCCAAATCGCTAGCGCCCAATTGTTTCATTCTTGTGCGTAGTTAGTCACACAATGGTCAATAAAAGGATACGTAGACTCATAAATATACTGTATGTACAGTATAAAAACTAATAAAACACTCATTCCATTCGTTGAAATCAACTGCGAAGTCAACTCATCTTTGACGAAAATTCTATTAATTTTATTTTGTTGCGTTTATTTATCATTCCCAGTCTAATTTTAAAAATTTCCTTGTTTGACTTTTATTTTTAAAAATAGGCTTGGTTAAAAAAAATATTTATTACGTCAGTATTATACAACAGCTAGATATAAATGTTTACAGGCTTAAACTGTAGAAATATCGTAAGCAACACTTCGAAAAACAAGGTACCCTTCGTGTGACAAAATTTCGGAATTTATAGTGTTTCGACCCGTCCAAATTAGATACAACTAAATGTACCACAACCCCAGCTCATGTTAAAAATTTAAGCTCTGTAGACGATCGGAAACTAAATAAAAGTATATTTATATTACAGTTTTTCCTTTTTTCATATAGTTAGTTTTTAATTATTACATTTAGAAAGTGCAGTTACTTTTATAATGATAATAAAGTCAACGTTTGTTTTCAAATAAAGTAACATTACAGTTTCACAACTTTTTATAGTTTCACTTTTGAATGATGAATCAATTGACCATTTTTTTCCTAAATAAAACCTTTTAGCGATTAACGTTGATATTTTTTAAATAAAGCAACATTTCAATTTTTTCAATTATTTTAAAATTTTGCTTTTGAATGACGACTTTCACTATTGAAATTTTCCTAGCGCCCAAATGTCCTGCGCCCAAAATTCTGGCGCCAAACTGATAGCGCCCAATTGTTCCATTTTGTGCGTAGTTAGCAACACAATGGTCAATAAAAGGATACCTAGAGTCATAAATATGTGTACGGTATTAAAACTAACAAAGCCATTCCTTGAAGTCGACTGCTACTCACTTTAGAAGGAAAAATTCTATTAATTTTTTTATCGTTTATTCATCATTACCAGTCAAGGTTTGATTTATTGTGTTTTCTTCATATGTGTTGTTTAGAAAAATTATTTGTATGATGTTTAACACGTGAAATATCATTTTCCAGCAATTTCAGAAATTCCATAACGCACCAGATTTATCATTAATCCCAACTTTTTTATCTAGATAAATATAACAAAAATAGTTCTATCACGGTAGCAAATTAATCATGCTGTACTAGTATAATCTATGGCACGTTATTCGTATAGAATAAGCTACAACAAACTTGTCAGTAACAAAACAAAACACTTTTTAATATGTACAGTAGGTACCCGAAAATAGAAAAACACACAGAAGACCGAAAATATAAATGCAATTTTACGGAATCGTTGCCTTTCTATGTTTATTAGTATTTGTCAATGTGTATGCTGCCAAGAAAGTAATTCACAAACGATTTATTTAAAATTAACTACAAATCAATTACGATACTTTATTTTATAAGAAAATTAAATATCAAATTACAGAATAAATGTTATATCGATGATGTGGAAACTAAACTAAGAAAAGATCCAATGGTAAAACTATATTGATAACATACGTCTGTGGGTATATAGTACTTCTCCTGTCCCAAAATACGGTTTACATTCCTTGCAAAACTTTCCGATGATGAACAGTTTAAAGAAATAATAAGTTTTTATTAACTTATAAACGGCCCCCTGATTGCCTGGTGGTCAGAACGTTCACCTCTGGTGGCAGTGGCCCGGGTTCGCTTTCCACTCGTGTCATGTGAATTCAGTTCGGGGTCTGACACCACGGGAGGCAAGTTTTCTCGGGGTTCTCCCGTTTTCTCCTGCATCATAAAACCCTGTCCCATGTTTATCATTCCCATCTCATCATTCCTATATTTCTAATTTCAATAAAGTCTGAGGGCCAAATGACAAAGCTGTAAAAGCCAGTCGGTGCCCTCGTTAAAGCCCAAGTACCTACCTATAGTAATCTAAATGTGGTCCTTTTTTTGGTATGTAAGTTAGTTGATAAAACTTGCAATTTGTTTGTTTGACATAGTGTCATGTCATGTCACAAATGCATGCAATTCAAAACGACACCCGTTGTGACTGCAATAATGAAAATTTATGCTTCACATAGTAGACACACTAAATCAAAATAATTAGCAGTTGAAAAGAGAAATGGAGTATTACAACTCTGGCTTACAACACACGCTCGATTATCTTCTTGAGTCCTAACTTTTGGATCACCCTGTAAAATTTTATATACTGATAATTTTATAAATTAAATTTTTTTAATACTCACAGCATAGTTTTATAATAACAGTAAGCATATGAGTCAATAAAATAATGCACCCTGTATTACAGAATCTTATCTTTATAATTTACTCAAATTACATAACTTTTTAATTGTAATTAACATACTGTGAGATATGTAAACCATAATTCGAGACAAAAATATTAAACCAGATTTTTGGACAGGAAAACTATATATATTAACACTCACATAACATTTATATACAGTACATACATATATAGGGTGTTCTCAAAGATCTGGTCAAATTTTAACTGCAGATGCTACGCATCAAAACAATGCACAAAACGCCATATTGACATGGATCCGAAATGCTTCCTTTCGGAGATGACATAGAGTGAAGTCACGTATTGTCCAACACGTTCAAGACGTCCCAGGTGAGGGGACCGTTTTCGGGACTCATGTATAAATGAACTTTCTGCTCTGCTTTGAATATGCCTAGCATCTGTGGTAAAAATTTTGACCAGAGCTTATAAGAACACCGTATGTATACCATTCATGCATGCATTCATTACAGTTTGTGCAGTCCACCAAAAACTGTGCCAAAAGAGGAATGCCCGAACATGTACTTGTGAGTGAACTGTATTATAAATTAACTAGTGGCAAAAGTAATTTATTGATCAAGTTTTTTTTTCACAGAATCCATTGTATTTTTGGTGTATGCTTTTTGAGTGGGGTCTGGTAATATTAGAATACAGTATGCAACAAAATTGTAACATTTATTATTGTTATATTGTAAATTTATTTCAATTTTTTATATTTAAAGCTAAAAGGAGATGGATGGATACTTGATAAAGTCAAGGAAACAATGGAAAAATACGTTTTACCTGAAGTAATTAAACATCATACACATTATAACAAACGTTAATATAAAAGGTGTGGCAATGAAGTTCGGTAAATTAAATATATTTTTTAAACAAAAATACATTAAAAAAAAAATTTAAAGATAGTTTCCATTTATGCGAATTTAAATTTTTATGCGATCTTTTGAGTTATTCCATATTTGATTTATGCGAGTTTTTGATTATTGTTAACAATAACAATCTATGGGATCAACTTTGAGTACGGTACAGTAATTGCATTTTCGATTTTTGCAATTTTTTTATATTCGATTCGTGCGATTTTTGTTACATTGGACATATGCGGTTGTCGATTCAATCGGTTCACACTTTATGCAATTTTTGGTCTATTAGACTATACAGTATATTATTATAATAAACGCCTTTAGATGCCAGTATACGTTCAATTCCCAGCTCCGAAAAAATAATTCACTCGACTTTATCGCCACACCATGTATTGTAATTTGTCGTTAATTGGTATACGTTCGAAAAATTTTTTAACAGGTTAAACAAAACTATTTCAATGCCATTGAAACCTGTAATAAAAATCGTGCGGTAAGAAAATAACTCAGTTTTATTTTAAAATATTTAACACCGACTTATGAGGAGCTAAACTTAAAACAGAAGTGAATTACTGCTCATACACAGGATGGTTATCAAGTCCCTTGTCCAGGTTTAAATTTTCATAAGTTTCATTTTTTATTTATTATCATCACCACTAAAAAAAATGATTCAAACCACTTTAAATCTTGTACAGTACAACCAATCAGTATTATTTTATAATATTTTTTAATTAATTATTTTGTTTTGTTTTTTAGGATAAGACGAAAATCCTTTGTGTGTTCGAGGCACAAATCGTAAGTTGAACATTTGAAATATGCTTAAGTATTGAAAATAATAATAATTTTAATAATAGTTCTCGTATATTTTGTTTCAGAAATGTTTTTCATGAACTGTGTGTAATGAACAACTCGTCATAATGCAAACTATGAACTACTGACACCCAATAGAATCGATAAAATTTTATATTTTTTTTTTGAAATGTACAATATTTTTGCATAAGCAAACCCTAGTGTTCAATTAAACTGCATCAATAAACAAAACTTTCCTTGTTTGACTTTTATTTTTTAAAATAAATTTGGTTTCAGAAAAATATTACGTCAGTATTGTACGCGTATTATTTCACAAAGACAATTTCCAAGTGAACAAAGTTAAAACCAATAAATAAATATATTGATACTCCAGTTCATCAATGTAGTATCTTAGTACAGTAAATATTTTTCAATAAATTTGCCAATTGAAAACTAATATCGTGATGATGTATTTGTATTTCAAGACTGTAGCTTAAAGCACGAACGGTGAAACCAACAAGCATCTTAATCTGCTAGTTCAGCTTATTATCAATTATGCTGATTCATAGAAGCTAAAAAATGAAATAAACGTGTTCCAATTACTATCAAGTTCACTATTGATAGATGTACAATGTACTGTTAAATGAAACTATATTTAAAAAATGTGAATTAGTTTTCATATACAGGATGTTTTTAAAGCCCTTCAACAATTCTAATTACATTAATCGTATTTTAAACGTTTTTAATTTTTTTAACTTTGGCGCCAAAATGTATTGCGCCCAAAGATCTAGCGCCAAATCATCCCGCGCCCAATCGTCCCTTTCGGCTTCTATTGTTTTACATTACACTAACTCCGTCCTATCTTAAAATAAATCAATTTGTAAATGAACTCACTACACTTTTACATGCATTTGTTTTTGGGATCATTAATTTCCGCCTTAATCAACCACAATTCCATCGTCCTAGACCATACCAAACTAACGAGTAAATCAAACAACTTAAATTTCAGAAATCGATGATTTTACGTAAGGTTTGTATATAAAGATGCAAGATATTCCGATTGATTAACTGTGCCTATATTTTTGTTGAACAACATATACAATACACATATACTAATACCCTTAAAACATTAATTTAAAACACCTTATTTTGCCAAAGAAAATACAATAGTGACAGCCTACTGCACGTAAGTTGATATTTACTTTTCACTTTAAAAAATAATTTTCAAATCGGTTCAATTTTTCAAGTTTGCTTACGTTAAATCTCGAATTCCATCCCTGTCACTTTCGTTATTTAAAAACTATAGTGTTTAACCCAAAGAAAACAAATTTTTAATTTATGGTAATATCTATAATAAATATATGATAATATTAAAAAATAAACAACAAAACAATTTCACCTTGTACATGAGAGAATAATGTGCAGTTAACTACATAATAGTCTAGTCGATAACAATATAGGTATGCCCATAAATCTAAACATATGAAATAAAATACACCATTTTATTATCAGTCATTGAAGGCAACTATTCACTTTCTAAGACATTAACACTATTCATTGTTTTGCACCAAGAAGTGAGTTTTGTTGTTATTTGTCTTGGCTTGAACTAAGTTACACCTTTTTCCTTTTCGTTTCTTTTGTATGAAAACTAAATTTATACGAGTTATAAAAGGCAAAACTAAATTGAAGATTTAAGTACTTGTACTCCATATTGCACCCGTTTTAACATTATTTAACATTAAGTCAAAAATCCAACGACATTCGGATTTTATCCAAAATACGTATACTGTATAGTAGAACAAACGTTTCCATCACGCAATAAATGTTTTATAAATTATTAGTATGTTTAATTACACAGATCTGGGCATGTGTTTGTGTAAGAGTCTGAAACGTTTTTGATTGGGCTCACGTTGTTATGATGATACCCCGTAAGGTTCGTGAATGTAACCACGTTAATGTAAATTGGTATAAAAGAGGTTCCCAAATCCAAAGTGCATCAGAATATATCTGTAATTCGACAGTTCACCACAACAATGAACTGCATGATGGAGAATAGCTCACTGTACCGGTATATACTGGGTGGGCTAAAAAACTGTCACCAATTTTCAAATGACAATTACTCATGAACTATTTTGAAAGCTCAGTTCATTATGTTTTTAATGATATATAATTCTATGCTCTGGCTTGCATAGTTTGGTCGCAGTGGCTGCACGAAAAAAAGTATCCTAAAAAAAGTTGTAAAATTAAGTGCTTGTGCCGTCTTCTGTCTTAAAGGAGCTTTCACGATGAGTGGTTGCACCAGTACGTTTTTCTGGATTCGATTTGTAAATCTGCATCAGTAAAGTCGGATGATATCTGTATCACAAACTTGACTCTCCCACCTTCTTTTTAGCCCACTTTTTTTTTTCACACTGAACAGTTATGCACTGAACTTCCTTTGTACTTGTAAAGACATTTTAAAACTTTTTGGAAGTACTTTTTGTTCGCGCAGCCATTGCAAGCAAACTATGTAAACTTATTTATCAATGGGAAGGTAGTAAATTGAGCTTTCATGTAATAGTTTTAGTTTTGGACTAGCATAAGCGGTTAATGAGAAATCTCCCTTTAAACATTGGTGACAGTTTTTCCGGTCCACCCATTACGGTTGTGTAACATGAATCCAAACAAGAACCAATGTTGCAAAGTAAAATGCGGTTTTTCGGGGTTTATTTTTAAACTTCACGTGGCTACCAAAACAACCCCTACTAGTTTATACAATAACAATCTACGTCGAAAAATGTATACGATTGTAAAAGTTTTTTTTTTTTTTGATTACGTAGGTATTCAAACTTAAAAAACAAACACTAAACAAAAATGCAATTTCACGAAACTATTATAGTTTGTGTGATTTCATTCTTCATCGTCAATGTTTATGCCAAAGTAATTAAAAAGTACAGTATATAAAATTGACAATAATTAATAAATAACCTGTATTTTAATTTATAGTAAATAATATCTACTTACAGAATAAGTGCTACAATGAAGAAGAAATGTTACAAGATCCCGTGGTAATTAGCCTACGCTATTAAATAAGGGACCATATCTACACGTATTTATTTAGCCATAAATTCATAAATCCATTACATCTTTTACAGTTTAAGAAAGCAGTCAAGAAATGCACAAACGTAGGCAACAGTTCGAATTTTCTCAATAAACGCCCTGTATATTGAGAATTTCTGTTTTCGTTTTCGAATTTCAGTATTTTTTGTTTTCGTAAATATAATTTTCAATTGTGGTATATTTACAATAATACAGTACAGTCTCTCTAGTCCGACACCTCGCCAGTCCGACACGTCCAGTGATCCGAGAGATAGCAGGTTGGTACATAAAACTGTCTTAAAATGCTTTTGCATTTTAAGACATATTGACGAATTTCGTGTGCAACGCAATGGCATTGAAGATGGACATGATAACTAACTAGTATACATAAGTTTTTTCTTGTTTTGCTACTTAGTACAATACCTTATATTGTGCGGTTAGTTTTGCTAAGTTGGTGTAATAATAAACAGAATGATTTGTTCCCAAAATCCAGTAATCCGACAATCTGCCGTCACTCACTGGTCCGATATACGTCGGATTAGAGAGACTCATTAACAAAGAACTTATCAACATAACATTCTTTCGTTATGTTACAGCATGCAAATAGTTTCTTCTGCATGATAGAACGAGCGGGTATGGTAATGTCCAAATAAAAAATATACTATATATATACATATATTATATGAATTTATATAATTTAATATATATATATATATATAAATAAATATACACATATTTCAGATTGAAGATCATAAACTAAATGTCGTTACAGCGAAAAAACTGATGGCAAAATACATTTATCCAGATGTACGAATTTCAATGCAAATACCTCAAGTATAACATCAAGCATTATTTTATTTCAATATATCGTAATCGGCATATTCTCTAATTTTCAACAGCAAATAGGAACTTTCGACGAAGCCATAGAAACTTGCAATAAGGAAGATATTATAAAAAGAAACAATTTCATTTTCAGTTCACTGTCAATTTATTTGTAAACGATGGCTAATTTTTTTTCAGGCTGTAGGGATTGCCATTTGCTGGGAGAACCACTATAAGGTAAAGTAAGATGTATACATTTTTTAAAAGTTATTGTATCTTAGTATCGTTTTTTTTCCTCATTAAATTTAACCGATTAATGTCGAATGATGATGGATTTGTGTTTCAGGATTGTAACGCATGAACTGTGAAAACAACAAGCGTTTTAATTATGGTTCGGTTTATTATAAACGATGTCGATTTATAGAAACAAAAAATAAAATGTGTTTCAATTTCTTTCAAATGTTGTGTACTATTGATAAATGTACATGTGTAATTATTCAATCGTGCTGATATTTGTCTTGTATTTCACTCGTATAACTTGTAAAAAGTGACTCGCCATAATGCAAACTACAGACGACTCTTGCCAGTCCGGCCTTCAATAATCCATTATGTTTGGTACGTAACATACATAATGCAAAGTATCCTTTTTTTATTTCTGTATGTGTCGATTTATGAGAATTAAAAGTTATGTAATTGTTGAGTAATTCGATATTTGATTTATGCGAGTTTTGAGTGATTCCAATTTTGATTTCTGCGATTTTTTTTTTTTTAAATTAGACTTAGGCAGTTTTTTATTCATGCGAAGGATTTACGCGGTTGCTTTATGCTGTTTTGGCACATTGAACTATCTAATAATTCGCTTAGTGTGTGCGATTCATTAATGTATATGCACTTCTGGAATGAAAGAGGATCAGCTTTTTTCCTCTTTCTCGTCGTATCACCCCCTATACATGTGGTAAGGGGAAATGGTTAGATTCACTCGCACTCTCACTGGGACACACCCTTGGGGCAGTAAGAAGAATGAAAGAAAACGACCAAGCTAAGAAGCAACCGGTCTAATCCGACCCGGTTAAGTGTAACGAATATTGCGAAGCAACACGAGTTAAAAAGATGAATTGTATTATAATAACTTTATAATTTAATAATGAAAACTTAAAAACTTTCCCGTCATTTTGACGGGCTATAGGTACACTAGTACCGTGTATTCTCATAAACGACAGTATACGTTCAATTCAAAGGTCGCTTACTCATGAACTCACTCACTCACAAGTGAAGCTAAAATATATATATATGGATCTCAACCAAAATAAAGTATAAATCCCGTTTACAGAGTTCACAAAACTAGTGATGCAGCCTGTATAACCGAAGATATAGTAATAAAAAACCAACAGTGAAACCACTTTCCCTGCACAATAGAAAATACTGTGCAGTTAACTATATAACAATCCATAACAGTAGATGGCCCATAGTCCATAAATATACGTACCGGTACATAAACTAAATTCCATCATTTTCTTATCATTTATTGAAACCAACTCTTAACTCCCTACGAAGAATACATTCGTCATCTTTGGCATCGAAAAAAAAGTTAATCGTTATTCGAATAGGTTTGCAACAAGTTATACTTTATTATTTTCATTGTTTCCTAAGAAAAGCAAATTTACACAATATGTGAAACAATAAACTGTAATTTTTTTTAACGTTTCCACTAATCCATATTGCACTCCATTTTCCATTATTCAACATTAAGCCAATTTGGAGACAACATTAAGTAAGATTTTGTCCAAATAAATAGACTTTGAAATACAATATAACTCAGTACACTATCTATAAATTATGAGGTATAGTTTAAATACGAGTATTTTATTAATTATTAACCAATTTTGTTTTAAAAATACAACAAAGTTTTGCACGCGTGCAAATAGGTTTTCCGACCCTATGTTTTATATATATTTACTGTACCAAAAACATACGATTGCATTTATAAATCATTTATACAATTATTAACTATCGTACGTTAGTCGAAAAAGCATACAAGTTTAACTATGAAAAAATATATTTTTTAGACAAGGTGGGTTATCGAACATACGAAAACTAACACAATACAAAAATGCAATTGTACGGAACTGTTATCGTCTGTGTGTATTTATTCATCGTCATCATCATTGTTGATGCCAAAGTAATTAAAAAGCGACATATTTAAAATCAACGAAAATATAAATAAGTGACTTGTACGTTTAATGTATGAAACACGTATCGAATTACAGAATAAGTGCTACAAAGATGACTTGAAACAAGATCACATGGTAATTCTCCCATGCAATAATATTTTGGATTATATCTACATAAAAAGCATATACAGGGTATGCCCATAACTTATTAAATTCGTTACATTTTTACAGTTTACCAACGCAAGGATACACTGCAAAAAAGTAGGAAACACAGTTTAAGTTTCTCAATATACATGGTGCCCCGGTGTTTTGATTTTCTTACAATATAATTTATCTGTGTGATGTATTTATAATAATAATAATAATAATATACATTTTCTACTAACAAAGTATTAAATAACATAGTATTCTTTTGTTATGTTACAGCGTGAAGATCATTTCTTGTGTATGATGCAGGAAACGGGTTTGGTAATGTTCACATAAAATAAGTACATTATATTATATGAAGTTATAGTACTTTAAAACTACAGAATCTAAATATATGAACATCAATCTTGCAAAACGCAACAAGTCCACTCGAAAGTGCATTAACGATGTCGCCACATTGTTGATCATTATTCGCATCATTTTTCCTGTATTGCTGCGTTTCAAATATAAGATAGATTCCCTGTAAATAAAACAACTTAAAGAAATCACGAACCCATAGAGTTCAATGTCTCCAATAATGCGCTTTTGCTTTATTCTGATAAATTTGTAAAAATGTCACCTGTTGCGTTTTGCGCGATTGCTCCTCATTTACGGTGTATAATTTCAGATCGAAAATGAGAAACTGAATATGGAAAAAGCGAAAAGACTTGTTAGAAAATACGCTTTTCCCAATGTATGAATTTCAATGCAAATACCTTAAGTATTATACCCAACATTATTTTAGTATGTCGTAATTGATATATTCTCTAATTTTCAACAGTACAAAACAGCAGTTAAAAAAGCTTTAGATGCCTGCAAACAGCATGATAATGATGTAAAAAACGAAACAATTTTATTTTTTGTTAATTACTAATTTATCTATGAATTACTGTTTATGTAAATTTGCTTCTATTACGTATTTTTTTTTCAGGGTATGAAAATTGCCATTTGCTTGGAAAAGTACGATAAGGTACAATGTTATTTTATAACATTATGTTTATAAATGTTATTTTATCGTTATGGGTCATTCCACGTATAAAGGGACATGATTTTATATGGGGAAATTTAACTCAAAACTCGAATAGTTGAAATAGTTCTTTGAGCAAATTGTGTTTGAAGAGGATCACTGTATACCTATGTATTAATATCGAAGCAATTTTTATTTTGTACAGTTAAAAAATTTATATTTGTAAAATTATTATATTTGTGTTTAAATTATCGTCTTTTATACGTAAATGCAAGCTTTTTTTTTGATCACTACATTGCTGATTGTCTACAACTTTTTTTAAATTGTTCAATATTTTCAAGTCTTGATATTTCTCGAGTGTTTATATACAAGAAGTAATATGAAATAATATTCAAATTTAAAGATTACTTTTTGTGTTTTTATTGTTCAATCACTCCTAATTCAGACGGGTAACGTGAGTAATCATTTGCTGTAACATTAGTGACCAGTGTTTTATTTTATTTTTACAAACATAAAGTATTTTAAATATCTCAATAAATCTTTGAGCTTAAGTTTTATTTCTCAAATCATGAAAACAGATCAGATTTCAACCTTTATAAAGTACTGTCACATTTTTTGTAACGTAAGTGACCGTGGAATGTTCCCCTATTAATTTTTTTCCAATAAATTTAACCAATAGACAAGTAATATTGTGTGTATTTGTCAATTCGTATTTCAGAAATGTGAAACATGAACTATCATAGTTCAACCGAAGTATCCTAACTCTACTTCAGCTTATGATGAATTATGCCAAATCATAAAAACAAAAAATAAAATACATGTAATTTGTTGCAAGTTTAATAAAACTATATTTACAACAATGGTAAATTTAAACTGGGCTTAAAAAAAGTATTCTGTAGCTGTCAAAGACATTTCAATAATAAGCAATAGCTAATGTCTTACCAATATCTAATGTTTTTGGTAGTTATAACTACAAGAGATATTTTAAAGAAAAAATACATTACATTTATAACTTTTTCTGATCTATTTCACCATCTATAGTTCAGAAATTATAAAAATTTAAAACTGTACAAGAACTTTATAATCACCTTGTTTAAAAATTTTACGTTAACGATTCTATAATTTTCCACTCCGACTTTCATCTCGTAAGTACATTTTTATTCCACTCTTTATATTAGCTTCACTTGTGAGTGAGTGAGTGAATGAGTAAATTATAAGTTTCTACATATAAAAATAACACTACTCGATGGAGTTTGATGAACGAGATTCTATGGATTCGTCTTAGTCCAGCGAGTAACATTTGCTAATGGCATCAATGCAAAACCAATGAAGCGTCCGCTACAAGCTATATATGCATTATTCTTTACGACCAACTAAACCCGGGAAGAATCATTACTTACGTTATGATTTTTTTTCCGGTATAACTGCATCATTAATGTGTTTAGGATTAAATTGTATTATCTCTTTAGTTTGTATTTTGTCGTTTTGTTTTGGAAATTTCCCTAGCGTCATTGTATGACATTTTAATCTAAATTAAATAAAATAAGTAAACTAATATCACGAACCCTTTCAGATTAACTGAAACTAATTTACAGGTAGTCTTCGAGTAACATACGAGTTCCGTTCCACAGCTTTGTCTGTAAATCGAAGTTGTGTTTAAGTCGGAACAATTACGTATTTTCAATTGAGTATTATTGATTACGTATTTAACGTCAGTTAATGAAATGTTTCTTAGGTTACATGCACTACAGTATTATTAGTATTATACTGTACCTTTTTATGCATGAATAAAGCGCTGTACATTAAAGAAACACTTCTTAAGCAGTATAAAAAATAAAACAAAGGTTAACTAACACATTTACCTATAAATGATTTTTTACCTAAATCATTACCTTTAAATAATTTTTCATAAAATTTAGGGACATAAGTGGCGTAATTTCGGCACAAAATGCAGTTTCAAATTTACAAAGGTTAATCTGTATACGAGTTGTTGTTTGTAAGTCAAACGTCTGTAAGTTGAGGACTAACTGAAAAAGCATTTCAGGATTGTTTGTGTTTTTATATATATAAAAAATCATAAATTCATAACTCATGAAAAGTTGTAATAATGACCGAAAGAACGAGATCGCGGACGCAAGCGGCAGAGATGAGGTTTCTTCGACGACGCACTCTGCTAGACAAAGTGCGGAGTTCTGTAATTCGATAAAGCCTGAAAGTCAAACTGCTACTACTCTGGGTAGAGAGATCTCAAATGAAATGGTTCAAGCACGTCCTAAGAATGCCTCGAGAAAGACCAGCCTACCCGATCTGGAACACACGTCCAGTCGACAAAAGTCCTAGAGAGAGAGACCAAAAATCAGATGGCGAGACCAGCTCTTCAAAGTCTGTGAAAGGGTCTTTCTAAATAAGATCTTTCTCTCTCTCTGAGTCGATATTTGTGCTGGACGGCGGATCGGAAGAGATGGCGTGCTGTGTTGGCTTGCCCACCGCGACCCTGGAAACCCGCCGGGATAAACGGGCCCGAAAGTGATGATAATATTGAACGAACACAACACGTTTTTCTCATTCACCAAGCATCGCCTGTTTCGTCGCTCAGAGTCTCCATTTTGGAAAATGGCTGACTGCAACGCCACTGTGGCTCTGTTACGCATAAAAACATTCCCACAAAAACTTTAAGAGGTTATGTTTCCGTTCCAAAGAATTAGATTTGTATAACGTGATATAAAAATTTATGGAGTTTTTATTTTATTTTATTCATTTTTTTTTATATTTTGGTCAAAATGACCATTAGTACCAAGTACAAAGTAATAAAACTACAAATTAATACAATGAAAAAAATTATACAAGAAAGAAAACAAAATACAAAAATTTTATGACTCATAACCAACCATACAAGCAATCACAAAATTGTTAATAAGATGAAATACAACATTTGCTATATCAACAACCTCAACAACTCAATTCAGCAATATATATTT
>JAQIWH010003723.1:0-19010 GCA_034695005.1 Cryptops parisi
ATAATACAGGTATTGTATATAATACAGGTATTGTATATAATACAGGTATTGTATATAATACAGGTATTGTATATAATACAGGTATTGTATATAATCCAGGTATTGTATACAATACCTAGGTCATAAACATTGCCTGTAACATAAATTTTGTATATTTTGAAACGATAAATTTATAAATATAAATTTAATTATAAAATAAAAATCAAAGTTATATTTTATATATATTTAATATAATATGTCATAAAAATATACAGGTACTTCTCACCACTTGCCAAGTAGTACCCCGGGGCCTGGAACTATATTTCGTTCACACGAGGTCGCGCAATGCTTCCTTCATCAGATGTAAACAAACGCCGACGCTTTACCGCGTGTAGTCGCAGTTGGGAGCAGGTTAAAAGAAATCGTCAACCTTTGCTTTATATCTCTTCGTGAACCTCCTTGTTTCGACTTAATTGTGCATTTTATTCGACCAGAATCGTATCGATGGTGTCATTTTGGTGACGGTGTAAGTTTTTCGTTACGCAGACGAAATCCGAGTCACCCCCAGAAAACTCTTAACGCTTCACGAAAAGAATGTCCGCATGCCCTTCCTTTAGTGGATTTATTTTTTCATCGATAATATGATGGATCGGTCGCGAGTTTATCGGTGCATGCGATGGTTTTGGCCATCAGGATGTGAACGAAACATTCTTATTTGTGCATCACTTTGACGGTTTATAAGAAAAAAAGCCACGGAGTTTCGGGGACGTTATTTCAGTGAGCTACCAAATGCTCACTGCTTCAGCATCACCGTCGTCATCATCATCATCTTCACTCCCACATCCATCCCAAAAAGCCACGAGGAAGTGCTCTCATTCTGCCAAGCAGATTTTCTGCTGCAACAGCTCGTAACCCAAGCTTATATTAGCTTGGTGGTTATAACCCCAGCCTTAAAACGAGACACTTTGACTTATCAACAGAATATCGTAGTGGTAATTTTTATAATTTATTTATCGATAACCAAAAAAGAAGATATACGGTTTCTCTTTGAAAACAAAAATCCGCCTGCAAATGACGGGCGAATCGAGAGCGGACGTCGTCGTAGGGGAGACAACGACTGCCGTCAAACGACGAGGACGAGCCGCCAGCCTCGCCGCTCCGAACGCGTGCGATTTCTACCGGCGTAGTTTCTCCGAATCGCCCGGCGGAGGAGGCGCTCACAGTCCACGCGTGCGACGACAGCCTGCCCGATCGCATTCGGTCAAGATCCGAAAGACGCGTACCGTACCGGAGTTCGACGTCAACTCGCGCTGGTATTGCTACCGGGTAAGGGCTTTCAATTTGTCGTCGAGAGGAGTCATCAACCGTGGAGATTCGGTACGCTACCGGCAGACCAGGACCCAGGTCACGGTCAACCAGCAAGAACGAGAAGAATCGGCTCCTCCTCCTCAACCGCACGGGTCCCCGGCACCTTTGCTAAGGACCAACACAGAACCGGACCTCGAGAGATTCCGAATCCAGCTTCTGGGAGCTTCCGGAGTTGGCAAGACAGCGCTTGGCAATCAGTTTTCGACGTCCGATCATGTCTTCGTCAAGTGTGCTTTGCCTGGTAAGTTGTCCGTATTTTGTTTTATTTTGTTCTTCAAAAGTATTGGAAAAATGCACTATTTGCATCAACGGGGGTCTATATCTGCTACAAAGAAACGGTGGTTTGTTGGACTTTGCGTGTACTACTGCTACTGGGACCTTGAAAAGTTTGAGGTTAATCAATGTGTTGAAATGGAAGGATTTTTGCTGTGTGTTTAGTCTTCATATTTCGTTTCTATGTTTATATGTATAAAGGTGAACTTCAAAAGTATTGGAAATACACTGGGTGAAAATAACGGTGGTTTGTTGGACTTCCCTGTTTAGTACTGGGACCTTGAAAAGTTTTCAGAGGTTAATGCGTTGAAGGATTTTTGCTGTTTAGTCTGCAATTGACGTTAATGTCAATCATTGAAGGGCATGATGTAAAAGGGTGTTAAAGTGACATTTTTGCAATTTCTAAGAAATCGCGTTTAAACTTGCATTGCTCTCTATGGGCTACTTCGCTTTTCTTGCACTAATATCTCTACACATATTGCTGTTTTGCTCAAAATTGTGCGTCAGGAAGGTAGAATTGCACATTCGAAAATGCTTCTAGTAGGTCATTTTTGACAAAAAATGTTACTTGTCAGTTATCATCCTTTTACACCAGGCCCTTCAATTATAAGCTCTACAAAGGTTTGATGTCTTCGAAGTAAGTACTGTATGATAGTAATATAATGAAGTATGAATGTTCAGAACGTATATTGAAATACTTTTCATGTCATGTGTTCAAGTTGTTGGGTCAATACTAAACATTGACAGGTGGTATAGTGTGCTTTATGGTTTCAAATATATTAAAGAACAAAGATGTTCAATTCTTTATATTAAACTAACGAAAGTACCTACTTCAAATGCATTATGCATGTGTGCATGCGAGGTAAGTTCAGTCAGCTATATAGTCCAATCTACTAGCTCAATATGGAGGTTCAATGTACTCTTCAGTTGGAATATTAGTGATGTTTACATTGGTTTTAAAATTGTCCGACTTAATGATGAGATTATTGTGGTATTTTTGTGTAGGATTTGTCTTTGAACAGATAGGACTGATCATTATTTCAAATCAGTGTTTTTGATTTCAGGCGAAATATGATACACGAGTCGGTAATTGGTAAAATTTGAAATACTAGACTGCAGTAGCTTTGAACAGAAAAACGCTGTGTTTCAGCACGGTTTCATTCACTAATAGTTTTTCAAAAGGTGTAGGAAAGAAGACTAAAGTTGAAAGACCAATTACTTAGTGAAATGCAAGTTGAAATACTATGAGGTGCATGTACTTCGATATGTCGTTTGAGCTGTGGCAACACAGTAGAACACGAGGATTAACGTCATCAAGATGGTGGGATTGTTAAATGTAAGGATCATCAAAACATTATATATATATAGAAAAAACGTTTTTTGATGGGAAGGGGTTGTTTAATGGAAAGGCCATTGCACCGCAATACCCTTCTGGGCATTAAAACTGTTTACAAAATATTGTTGAATGAACCAACAAATAAAGAAAAAGCTGATGTCAGAGAGTATGTTTTAACACTTCTGATGTTCTGAGGTTGTTAATGAGAGTACATTTTGACCACAAAAAAACGAAACACGGTTACAATAGGTTCTTTGGTTCACAACTGCCATTTCGGTATAGTCTGTTCGTAAAAATTCGCAAAAGTATCACAAAAAACAATGTTACTTTTAAAGTCAAATGATACTTCAAAGTCAGTGTTTCACTCTATAATAAAATTGGAATTCCAGTTCTCCCGAGTAAGAAAGTGCGACAAAATGTAATTTTTTGTCAAGAAAGTGACAAAAAATTTAATATTATATACAACTATACAGTGTATATTTATACGGGATGATATTTTTCACTCTTTTGTCATTATATTAAATACAGTCGAGCCTCATACAACGAGTTGACTATGCGTAAGCATGGCTCGTTATGGAGAAAACTCGTTATATGAATGCAAGATTATTTCTGAATGTCATTGATTTTATTTTTTTTTCTCAAGTGTCTAATTCGTGGAAATTCCCAGTTTCACTTTTTTGACATATTTTCTAGAATGGAATAAAATGTTTTTAAATTAATTCACAAAATGGACATAGATAATCCATATGATTACAAAGCTCACTGACAAGGAAAAATATTATCACAAGATGAAAAATTACTAAATACAAGAGTTGTCAAGTGAGTTACGTACAGGTGACCGGCTTTTCCATCTCGTCACTAAAATGCAAGGTATATAGAGGTTACCTAACCTCTATAGTCTATATACCTTGACTAAAATGTACTCGTTGAAATTTTTCTCGTTGTATGAACACCATTTTCGCTTCTTAAGTCGTTCACAATATATAAATTATTTTATTTTCAATTTTTATAAATTATTTTATCTTAAAATTCATTTAAGAATTTTCCAACGTGCTAAATTATTACTGAAAATGGGCTTGGAGCAAAATGTTTTAATTTGTCTTAAAAGTTTTAATTATGTGGTTTTCTTCTCAGTTCTGGGGGTTGTGTTTTTTTTTTCATCCCCATACGTGAAGTAACAATTGCATAAAACGCATTTTAATTAGACGTAATAAAAAAGTTAATGGGTGGATGGCGGTGACATTTTGATTACCAACTTGAGTCGAAATTGGATAAAAGTGTTGGATTGTAATTTTTTTTCTCTAGCCAAATTTTTTGGCAACTGCGAATATCTCAAGCTAACTGAAATAAGATAGCATGCATTTTTTAAAACTCGTCCATAACGTGAGCAGAAGCAACGGGTGAAGGTTTGTGAACCTGTGCGTTTATAATTAAATTGGTGAAATGGAGTTATGTATGTTGTAAGTACAGGTAGACATCGTCTAATAAATCTTGGAAAAACGTTTTGTCGTTGAAATGTGCGCAAAATAATGAGTTGGCTTTTTATTCGAGTTTTCGATATAAGTGAATTGACGCAATTTCTCCGTTTCGCATCCTGGCGCTTGTAGAGCGTTTAACATGTTTGTGCTGAGGAGTTGTTGTTGTAATAATAATAATATACATGTTGAGATGGAAACTGACCGAAACCCTATTTGCTCGACTTTCACCCTGAAGGCTGGTTTGTAATGGAAATGTTCTAGTCTTTTCGTTTTCGATTTTCTCAAATTCTGTTCGGCGGAATGTCAGTGTTTACCGAACATGAATATGAGATTCGAGAAGTTTGTACAAGAAAACATTGTGCAGGCGTCTCGTGACGTGAGGCATTCCAGCTTGGGATTATTATTTTAAAGCGGTTGTTCAGAAGCACGGCGGCGAGTTATGGCAAGTATCGCACAACGAAATTTGATTTACACTCATGATAACCATCTAGTGTGCGAATTCTAGTATTTCATTGTATGTGAAATAATTGAATTTTTGTCCCATTGGCAGATTAAGATGGGAGACAATGTACAGGGTGATTCAAAAAAGAATGTCAAACTTTGACAAGGCCATAACTAAGTACTGGTAACGAATTATAATACAGGAATGTGCTTTGCAAATAGAAAAATTTCTACAAGTTTCATCGGACTCTTAAACCACAGGGATCCAAATTCCGATTCTCACTATCGCGGTAACGCGGCGTTTTGGCTCGAGATTTCCAGTGTGGAATCTCAAGTCAAAACGCCGGGTTATTGCGATAGGTGAAATCGGGCTAAAGTCGAAAAACTTCAATTTGAGAAAACGATTTTACATATGGTTTGTCCTTAAGATTGTTTGCTATTCTGATTGGTTCATAGTGCCGTGTAAACTCTTTCTATTTGGGCCCAGCGATATAATGTTTAGTATATGCCAAGCCTAGATCATGACTTAGTGGCCTCATTTCATGCATTAACTCAGAAACTGTAAAAAGTGAGTTAGTTCACTGTGGTTTAACAGGATCCAGTTCAAAATGTGGGAATTTCCTACAATGCTACATAGGTCCAGGCGAAAATCCAGTTTTGCCATACACAGGAATGAGCAAGTCCTTGTTTATTGTTGCCATTACAATAACAACCTATGGTTTCAACTGTGGCAAAACCTTCTGCTGTGGGGTTACCATCTTTCTACATTGAGTGTCTTGTATGTGCAAAACATCACTCAATTGCCAATACCATATGAAAATTTCAGATTTTCTATCGATCGATGCATAGCGTGTTCCTGTATTATTTGTTACTTGGTTATGGCATGAAGGTATTAGGTTCAAACCTAATACCTCCATGGTTATATGGTCTTGTCAAATTGTGACATTCTTCTTGAAACACCCAGTATTTGTATAGGGTTTAGGATTTGTTGCTTCGAGTTGAACTGAGAACGACTACAGTGAAATAATGTATGTCGGTAGCTGAAGTTGAATTGCACACACACATTAGCTAAAAATCAGCTTAGGAACATTTTAACTATAAAGAAAATCATTAGGCTGCGACGTCTAAATGGCCCAGAAGTTCTTGTCGTGGATTTTCAATCCGAGTCTGTTGGGTGGAAAGTAACACTGCATGGAAACTAATGTTACCTGTTAGCACCTCTTAAAGGTTTTTATGGGAATCGTTAAATGAGTGCAGCGAATTAATTCACACAACGCGTTGTTGGCCATCATTTAACTTGGCAGCAACAAAGGTTGCGTACTTACCCAATGTTTATTCCCTACACAACTCGGATTGTGTTGGAGACTAGAAACTTAAATGCTCAAGTTGTGTGTTTTCGGTGTTGGTTATTTTAAGATGCACTACCGAGAATTTCGATGCATTTCCCAGTAATTCGGCTTTGGACTACAGGGAGTCTTCAATTCATACGACTTTCTTATATTCGATTTCGCTAGCTTATTAGGTGATTTGGGAAATCCCCAAATTTAATTCACAATACAGAGTGGGCCAAAAGTCTCCACCCATATCAAATGTACTGTCGACTTCACGTGTCTGGTAGTGATCAAAGCACAAGAATACATTGCTATCCAATCAAACATCTGTTATTGAGCTTATGTTATTATGTTTATCAGATATTTGTTGAACCATGTTATGAACATGTCACTAAGGATTTTTGCTTTAAAATTCCAATAAACTTTGCAATGGGTAGTGACTTTTGGCCCACTTTGTACATTTTTTTGTGTGAGAAGTTTGTTGTAATAAAGGTTATCCCTAATTTAGAGTTCCATGTATGCGAATTTGCTATTAGATGATGAGAGAAATTCTTCAAATGCTCGCTATCAAGGAAAATTTGATATATGCGAAAAGTTCGTTATTTATGCGAGAAAATTATGTGTTGCACAATAATTGAACATTGAAGTTTTTTTTTCCACTTATGGTGATTTCGATATATGCGATTTTCGACTTAATGGTTTTCCTACTATGTAGCTTTTGAATAAATGGAAGAGGAGTAGTTGTGAATTTTGCGACTTAAAGGTTTTTCACAGTAATCTTATGTAGCTCTTGCATAAATCGAGGTCTAGTGTTCAGCTTTAAATGTCACATGATTCAGAAAATGCAGATACGTTGCAAATAGAATGTCATTTCCAATTTCAATCCACCTACATGATTTTGTTTTCTTTCTTGTAATTATACGTAAGAAGTTGGTAAGTGTTTCCAACTTTCTTTGGCTGTTTTATGCCAACGAAGACATTAGTAGACTATTTTTTTTTTCGGTCTTTTGAATTTTCAATTTAATTCTTGCATAATCTCTACACATCAGTGGGAGATGAAAATTTAACACACTTGCATAAGAAATTCTTCAACTATTGATTTCAACTTCTTATCACACTACAAAAAAAGTGTCTTAAATTGTCTTTGACTGTAGCCACTTTTTCTCTTGGCGTTGAAAGATCTCATCCGTCTCATACAGAACAGCTTTCTCGGAAGTGGGCTAATCCTTAATCGATATTTGACCGAGACGAGAATCATTTTTTTTTTACGTCTTCATGAACGAGGACAGTTCAATCGCCAATGAAATTTTTCTTTTCTTGACATTACGTCAAGAAAACCATTATCAGGTTGCCAATTTCTGTCATGTTAGTAGACAAGATGTTTCTTGATTTTCCAAATGTGCTTTGCCCTTCTGACATTTTGCCACTCCAGTAACCGTAAACGTACTGAGTCTTGGGTTCGCTTTATATTCTTGACGCCATAAAAAAAGTTGACAGGTTGTTTACGACGAGGTGTACCCACTGTAAAGCAGTGTGAAGTGTAAACCATTTCGGGGGTAGCTTTTAAGGTTATTAAATTTTGGCTGGTTTCCATACTTTTAATAAATTTGGCTTCAAAGGTGACTTTTTGGGTTGCGTTTATGATAGATGTTACCACTTTTTTTTTGTTTGTTCTGGTTTTAAATGTGTTCCGATTCATTTGGTGTCTATGAAATTTCTTGTAACAATCTTTGCAATATAAAAATTCACTAGCATCATCATGATGAAGTTACCCCTATGGTTGTGTGTGAAAATTGACTCCACCCACCGCCTAATGAAATTAACTTTTTTTTTTTCCCCTGGTCTTCGAATTTGATTAAGTTTAGTACGATGTGGTTATGTTCATAACATTATTTTTTTAACGAGTTTACCTTATTAGTTATTTTATGCTTGCTGTTATGATAAAAAAAAATGTGCTGTTAATTAAGAAACCTGTTGGTTAAAGGCCAAGATTGTAAATTGAGTATCGATCAGATGCATTCTGAATTAAAGCGCATGTTTTCAGACATACTGTACGTAAGGAAGTGCTTGCTTTCTGGGGTTTCGTATATGCGATTACGCCAATATGCAGCAAGAGGAATGCTCGTTATATGCGAGAAACTTTATTATGCGATTTTGCTCCGTGGTGCACCAGTGACTGGACATTAGAATTATGTCACTGCTTGGGGTTTTGATAATATGCGTTTTTTCCGCTTATGTGAGGATTGGGTTGAATCATGGCTAGTATATTATTAGCCATGGTTGAATGTAACCGTCGCTACTGATTTAAATTTTGTTGTATAAATTTTTTTTTTCGTTGAAGTATTTTAAAAATTTAAATCCATATAAATTTAGGATCTGGAGTTTAGATACAGAATACCAATGATGTGTCCACATATAAATTACATGGAATAAGCAGTGAGCTAAATTAATAATGCATACCAAACCATTACCATTATAACATGTTTTTTTTTCTTCACTGTTTTCGGAATTTTTATAAGTGTATGTAAAACTGAATCGAATACACATGTACTGTGTTGATGATGGTGAGTTTGAAGTGCAGGTACACAAATATCTTATCCGAAACTTGTGGGACCAGTTGCTTTTCGAACCGGAATGATAGTATTGTTACTGTGCAATACAGTAGTCAGTCATATAAATGCTGTAGTACTGTATACTTTGGAACTAAAAGTACAGTACACTGTTTTGAAAAGTAATGTCAAACACTTGACATTTCTGCAGTGAATTTTGTGAATATTCACGCTTAGTAAAATAACTAACGGTTATAAAAAAGTACACTATTACACTTTAATTATACTCATTCTTTAGAAATGGAATGGTAAATCGAATGAAGTGTGATAACAACCGCCACAAAAAAAAACTTTTGGTTTTCTAGAAATTTAGATGAGATTATTGTGTACTTGTACCTGGTATTTAAGTGTATGTTCCAGGAACATTTTAGCAAGAGTTTCAAAGCTTCCAGTCAGTAGTTTTGTATACAAGTCTCTTTTGATGGAGCTTTTTCGGCCGAGGTAGTTTTTGTTTTAATTGATTTACGAAAACCCTCATTTTCCGATTTTCAACTGTCTTAAAATGACATTCGTCGAAGCCAGAACGAGCTCCATTAAAACAGAACCACAAAAGCAGAAACGCACACACACGCACACAGGAGTTGATGTTGGGAAATGTATTAAATCGAGATTTTCTATTTAGTTGCAGGTAGATTATTGGCTGTAGCGTGTGCTTTGCCTATACGAGACGATTTTTCGTTTCGACGAAAGGATTTATAAAGCTCACGCTGACAAATTGCGGGAATCCATTCGGGTATATTTAGAGAGCTCTCTCATCTCCCTGTCTGTTGTATTACGAAATGGGTTTCTGGTCTCTCTTATTTTTTTTGTTCACTTTTCAAGAGCATGCGTGTGCGTTAAAAATGAATGTATCGAGATAGGAAAATTGTATTTTGTATTACTGAATAGCAAAGAAAAGTACCATGAGAATTTCAATTTTGTTGGATCCTAGACTACTAAAGAGGATAGCTTTGTGTGCATACTAGTTATGGAAGAAATGTTGAAAATGATTCATTAAAACGTGCAGGTTGCTGAATTGCAGATTTTAATGTGTAAATAAGCCATTGACCATTTCGTGGTTGTCACGAACTGAAAACAAGTGAAGGTCTTAATGGATTAAAATGAAAATGGGTGGTTAATTAAGAATACAAAACAAAGTTCAGCCAAGAAACCGCACACGTCTTTTTGACATTTCCAACGCCAACTAGGCTTTATCTCCGCAAACATGAAATAACCTTTAATCCTGTGTTTTGGTCGTTAATTCTCTTATCTTCACAAGTCACCAGTAAAATTTAAAGTTCCCCCACGCGAAAATTGACTTCTTGGTGCTTTGTAACCAATGTTTCCATACTCTGGTCCATGTTTAGGGAATGACTAATCTGAAGAAAAAAATGCTTTATGGAAAACAATGGATTGTTTTATGTGTTTTATGTTTTATATGGGATAACTGCAGTCAGTCACTGGTTCTTACAGAATCGCATAATAGCAAAGTTTACCCATAAATTGATCGTTTACTTTATCGCATATTAATGAAATTGCATATAGGCCTATGGAATTCCCCAAAGTCGAGGTCTTGTAGATTTGTAGCTTTTCGGTATTCGAATGCTATGAACTTTTGGATTGGACTGAAGGTCAAACATCATCGAATTATACTATATAATTAACGTTTAGGTGTAGAAAGAGCAGATTTGCTTTGACAACTCAATTTGCTGCTCTAATTCCTTGACCATTAAAATTTGTTGAAAGTTAAACATCGAAGGGTGGTGTTAGAAGTTCCCATCCTTTCATTGCCATCAATGACTTGGGACTCAACAAACCACATTTGGCATGTTCAAATGTTTTTCCAATAAATAATATGTAGTAGGCGTAACTTGTAATAACATGAAATTCCCATCTTTTGATTGTCATCAATGACTTTAGGTTCACAACAAGCCACGGTCTGTCTGTTTAGTAGGTTCCAATGTTTTTCCAATAAACATAATCGTAGTCAAACTTGCATCAACATGAAATTCTAAAATCTGATGTTTGCAAAAGTTGTTTCTGTCTCGTCAAACAACAGTTTTGTTGTTGAATGTCTTGGAAGTTAAGCTGGGAAGTTGAAAAGCTTTGTGACTTGAATTTGAAACGACACACCATGTGCTGTGGGGGTATTTTAAAACCAATTTTTTCGTATTGATTTGGCTCTGTGTAGTAAAGTAGCGATTTCCTGCCTCCACATTGTGTCGAACCACTTGTGTGAAAGCAAGAATGGTCGTGATTTAAAAATACGTTGCAAATTGATTGTTCCTGGTTATTTATAAACCAGTGGGCTACCCTTTTCGGAGTTTGCTTTCATCCTCTTTCTCCGGGAACCTCTTCACGCTCTATTTTGGACTATTTCGAGTGAAGTAATTTATTTGTAGTGTTGACGCGGGATAAACATGGCATGAGTGAAAAACGAAATAAAAAATCTAACTCAAGGTTCTTTACTTCACTGTTGGTGTCAGTTTGTCTCCAAAGATCAGTCAGTTCGCCGCCAACAACACCAAGGTTTCCCCTGTTTTTTCTTCTTGTCTTTCCCTTTTTGGTTTCTGGTGTTTATTTTTATTATTATTATTTTTAAATTCAGGTTTATCTTGTTTTTAGCACAGTTATCGATGAGCTCCAGTTAACTAATTTATCATTCAGTCCTGCCTTTCGCAGGTTTCACAAAGGCCAAGATGGTCCTTGGGACGTTTTTAGCTGAAATTCATAATAAAAGCCAAAGACTTTTCAAGTCTTTGGCTTGAAACAAATATGATTTACACGAAGCAGATTTTTGCTTGGCAAATTTATTGGTGACATTATTACCTCTGTATAATTTACTTGAGCAGTAAATTGAACTGTTTGGTTAAGTAATTTCAATTTTTTTTAACGAATTTCTATCCTCTCGTTATTTGTTATTTTGGTATATTTTGTTATCAAGTGCACTTGTACATTGACTCTAAAAAATCGTTGATACAGAAAGTCCTCAAATTATGCGAATTTTTCACGTGCAGTTCCGTTAACATACAAGAGATATCCTCTCAAATGTCTTTGCTATAAGTGAAGAAATTTCACTATTATGCGATTTGGAGTGGGGGATGCACAAATGACAACGTTGAAGTTTATGGGAATTTCGATGTGTAGGGTGAGCTGACCAGTGAATGATCATGGATGTAACATTTCATACGACTTTAAAATAATGCAAATGAAACTCAAATAACTGTATTAGAAAAATTAAAATGTCTACTTCTAAGGAACAAATAAGCAAATCAAAATATTTATTATATGAAGTATTAAAGACCACATAAAGAAAACTGCTTTAAAAAAAACCCGGTAAGTGACCGAGCAAAACTAAAATCCTAAACCAGTGAATGAATGATCACTTATAATCGAGTAAATTTTAGTGAATTAGTCATTTTTTAGCACAAAGTATATAGGTAAATAATACTGTCATAAAAGTCGGCTTATTATTTTACAGTTTGAAGATAATGATCATTCACTGGTACTGGTGTAACCTGGTCGGTCATTCACTGGTCTATTCACCTTACGATTTTTTATTTATGAGGTTTCAAGGAACGTAATCTTCGCTAACCCCCTGTCGACTAAAATACAGTTCAAATGAATTTTAATGGAATTCGTCGTTTACATGAATTTTCTATAAAACCTGCAAAAATAGCTAGAAAATCAATTTATGATTTGAATACTTAATGGTTTTTGTATTCAGCACTGTTATCGAATTTCTTCACGGATGATGTGACTAGATGATTTTTTTGTGTCGTAGGGAAAAATCACAGTTTTTCAATATTTCATTATTAATTTTTTGTTTTTGTCGAATCCATTAATTTTTGAAGTGTCTCAATCAATGTTGTCACTTTGTGACATATTGTACATTAAACTGTAAACTCAATCACTCGAGACGTTCCATTTCATGCTTGCCAGTACAGAAAAGTTTACAAAATTCGATTTCGCTTGACAGTTTTCAATTATGTATTTTAAAGGTTGAAGCTAGCGAATTTTTTGACGTTTGTGAAATATTTGATGAATTTCAGTAGCAGATGGTGCAGAATTTATTTTTTTATACGAATTAATATTTCATATTTTATTTTTGGTGGGGACAGCAGAAAAAAATGGCTTATAGGATGTACTGGGGGTATTGACAAAAGCCAACGGATGCCTCTTCTTGTCCGACCATTGAGTAGAAGCATTAGTGGTTAAGTGCAGAAAGCTGTTTGATTTGAGGATACTGCAAAAGAAAAATAGGATGCCAACCAAAAGGACCTCAATTACAAAGGTTTTACTGGAAGGATTTTCTATGACACGAAAGGATGTTGGGGGGATGTAATTGTGAAATCTTTACCTCACATGGTGGAATATCGTAAATAATTGATCGAATGTTAATATTGTTTTAGTTGTATTAAAGTTGGACTTTAGCGTTGTTGTATCTGCAGTAGAACTTGCGTTGTGTAAATTTTAGTGTTATAAATTGGATTTGTTGTTTAAATAGCACAGTACTGGATTGATCTAATCGACCGTGAATAACGAATAGCTGGTAGACTTTGTCTCAATATTGTATTGAGATAAATTGTTCTTAATTAATTGAATATTTTCGATCTGTCGAGAATATTCGACAGATCGAGAATATTCGCCAGTTCCACTGTACTCTACGTACAGTGGAACTGGCTTAACGTAGTTTTCAAGAGACCAAATAAATATTAACGTCATTTAGCGGGAAATGTCTTAAAATGGGTACTAGGTATACCTTTGATGTTATACAGTATTTGCAATACAGGAATTATGTTAGGTAGGTAACTTTAAGTGTGGTGATTACATTTTGATTACATAGCATGCCCATAATAAACCACCAACCGACCATGAGTAATGACTGCTGAACATTGTGGCGATATTATATTGAAAACATTAGAAATATCCTCCTATAAAGATTGAACATTATTTGACTTTTCATAGTACCCTGGCAGGATAGTTTCAATAGTAATGTTTTTCAAGAAGAAATGTAACAACATTCATTTTCGGCTGTAAATGTCTTAAACTTGAAACGTCTCTCTCTCTTGAATGGGATCGTCTTAAAATTGTTGAACTGCAATATCCTATGTGATTTGGTGAACCACAAAATTTTACTTTCAAGTCTTAAGCGGGTTCCGTTTCTTCAAATTGCAAATATGGGAATTGCAAAACAGCAAAAAACAATGAATATTCGTGGCAAGAATTGGGAAGTGTCTTGAACTAGGAAGATGAAAACCACAAAAGTTTAATTTCGAGTGTTGAGCCGATTTCGTTTCATGGCGAACTTCAATATAATTCTGGAAGACCTTTGAAAACATAAATATTCGTGGCAAGAATTTAATGCAACATTTATTTGATTGCTTAAAAGTTGCTTAGAGTTTTGTAGTTTTTCGATGTACAGTAGCGTGAATCCCAAATGGTTGTTTGTTTTTAAGTGGGAGAAACCTACGTCTCGAGGCCTACCCTATAGCTGCTTTTGCTAGATTAAAAGATTTTAGACGAACTTTTGTGTGTCGAATGTACTGATGTATTTTCCTTTTTGTTGTTGTTGTTTCATCCTGATAAAACGTACTTTATATTTATTTCATCAACCGTGTATATTCATTCATTATACAGAAGTTTCGTTATTTATTGACCGTTTTAAAGTTGACATTATTCGGTGGTTAAAGGCAAGAGCTGCTTTAAAATCGCAATTTCACTAATCATTATTCGCAGCATGTTGTGCGTTTCAAATGAGGTTCCAAATTGGGTGAGTTTTGCTACAGTTTGTTTTTTTTTGTGCGTGTGCTTCTTGATACTACTATCTTCTCATTTTGAAATTACTGTAACCTACTGTAAGCTTCGTCATCTGAGAAAAACCGTAGATAATTTGGTAATTTTTTTTTTTTATTGTGCTGTCGTTTTTATGTAACACCTTGTTGGAGTAAGATGTTTATAGTAAGAATAATATTTATATTTTAAAGGTTGGTTTATGGTAGGCATGTTAAACTCGGGGTTCAGGCACAGCGTGTGTCTCTCCAACTCTTAAATTTATTGTTTACGTTTACATCCAATTTAACGAAGTATATAAGATAAATAAAAATAGAACACCCTTTTTTTTTCATTGTTACAAATTAGTTTAAGTTTATGTTCTAAATGTTAGGTTTTTCTTTGTAATGTAATAAAAAACATCAGATGCATGTTTTTAAATTATGTTTACTTAAACCTATTTTTTTTTGTGGTGCAAAATTCGCTGTTTTTTTAAAACCTTTTATTTAACTTCACTTGGCGTCTTAAACAGTCCTCAAAATGGTTCAGTTGTTTAAAATCGTAGGCTACGCGTCTTTTTTTGGTGCACAGATTAGTCACGCGTGACAATTGAATTTATCAAATTTTTAAGGATCAATGTCTTGTCAATTCGGAGCTATTGGCACGTGAAACGTCGTTTTTTCAGGTCGAGTGTTGCTGATGCTCTGAACCACATAGTCGTTTTCCCATTGTTGTAAATAAACATACACATACTGTATCTTATGCACTGTTCACTACATATAGTTGACTCTCATTGTTGATTGTAAAACAGATTCATCTGTTGAAACACTTAATGAAAGGTAGTAGCATAAAACAAAGTGTGTTTTTTCAATTGTTTCGAATTACTTAGAGATATAATATTTTGGAAGATTGTGTTATTATACTTGGCATAGAACTGAACAAAACTGTCTATACGAAACAATGTATTTTGAAAGTATAGAAGAAGTCCATTTATAAAATAAAATTGTCGTCCTTGATATTGGCAAAATTGCTTATGTGGCCCTTGATAAGACGGGAAACTGCTTTGTGTGGTCTATGGACCCCAAAAAATGAGTTTGACATGTCTGGGTTAAATGTATATGGGTCCACGTACTAGACGGGAAAGTGTTGTATGTGAAGATGATGGTTCTGCTGGTTGCTAAAAATGACTTCGAGCTTATCGGAATCTATTTCGCTGATGGAGGTGAGCTCTATCACGAGAGAACTAATAGCCCGCTGATTGAATTTTCTTCTTCTTCTTCTTCTTCTTCGCTCGTCATTGAAGGTAGGGGCCATGTGGGACTGAGGGAAATGAAAACCGGAAAAAAAATCATATTCTATTGAATTACAGTGATAGCCTAGCCACCATAATATAGAAGGTTGATGCTCATACGCACATTGTTTTTTGATGGAATCATTTCCTTTGCCATTTTCGAGGGATCATAGAGTGCGTTTGTCGGAAACTGAGTGGAAAATTATGGACGTCATCTTTATCGTTCGTAATTGGATAGGCAACAGGTTGTGTTGATAATTGGATTGTAATTAAATTCCTCGACTAAAGCGGTAACCGAATATAGTAAACGAATGACCTAAGCCCAGAACATGTATCGACCAATGAGGATTATTATAACATGGATCATTATGGAAGAGTATTTTTCTATGTTTGAAATCGCATAGTCCTATATAATCCGAAAGGGCTGTTGCTAAGGAAAATGTATCGTTTCGGTATGACGTGGACTAATCATGGAGCTAGATGGATTACGAGCTTAATAGTAGTTGAATGTAACTGATAAACAACAAGCTACAAGAACAATGCGGTTTGATTTATGAAGGATGAGAAAGGAACATGGGTTTCCGAATGTAATGCAATTTGAGTTGAGTTTCTCTGCTTTGACGATGTTTGAGGAATGTCAGTTTTTTTTTTTTTTTTGCTTTTTTTTTCCAGCTAAAAAATACAGGGTGTTCCTAAAAGGTCTAGTCAAATTTTAACCACAGATGCTAGCTACGCATCAAAACGAAGCAAAAGTTTGTATAAACATGGGTTCGAAAATGAATACTTATTTGCATACCTACAATGATTATGACACATAGGCCTATGAAATCAAAAGTAAACAGGTATTTGTTGTGTAACGACTGAACCAACTTCCATATGTTAAATTTGACTAGACTTACCAGGAACACCCTATAAGCTTATAACTAAAATAAATATTTTTGTATATGTATATAGGATAACTAAAATTATCTTTACAACTTTTTATACATTTTGTTTCGAGTTGTAAAGATGCTTTTCGGACACCTTGTATTTTCCAATTTAATTCTAATATGAAACGAGTCCATATTACATTATCTTCTCTGGGAAAAATAATAATTATGTAAAATTATATTATTTTTTGTAACATTGTTGTATCTTAGTTTTCTGATGATGTTAATTTCTTGTACGGGGTTAAATTTATTAGCAATGTGTTCATTTCACTGAGATTTAAGTCGAGGGTTTGAGGTTGATGTCATTGGATGCATAGAACAAAGTAGTTTTAGCTCGCAAAGCAGTTTGCACCTCTGTGTTGGAAACACAAGAGGGAAATATTCCCATCATCCCATGTAATGTTTGTGATAAGACTCTGAATATCTTCCGAATGGGTTAACAATTGCTTTTGGCACGGATGTGAAATGAAATGAGGTGAGGAAAATCGTCATAAAAGGGTATAGAGCAGAAAAATATTTTAGTTTTTGAACTCTGTGTGGGTGTTTGGCCAGCACTATACAGTAGCCTACTTGGAAGATTTTGTTGTTCTATCAGAGAAGCTCTGACTTCCTTGCACACTACTCGTGAAATACTGAAATTTTGTTGTTAATACTTTTTTAACTTGACTTGGCATCTTAAACAGTCTTCAAAATGTTTAAACTGTTTCAAATCGTAGATGTCTTTTTAACCACGTTTCGTAAACTAGTATATGTAGAGACTTGAAATTTGGTGTACAGATTAGTCACGCGTGACAATTTAATCTATCAATTTTTGAGAGATCAATGTTGTGTCAATTCTGAGCTAATGACACGTGAAAAGTCGTTTTTTTAGGTAGAGTGTTGCTGATGTTCTGAACCACATATTCGTTTTCCATTGTTGCAAATGAACATACATGTATTATGCATAGTTCACTGCATGTGGTTCACGCTCATTGTTGAGTGCAAAACAGATTCATCAGATGAAACACTTCACTACTAAATTACTTGTTTTAATACACTATTATCAAGCAACTCTTTTCTGTTTGTTTGCAATACTCGAGAAAATAAACTCATTTAATACTCAAGTATGCGTTATAATTGAGTTTGACTGTGTGTGTAAATTTAACGTTGTTATTAATATTTAATATACACATTTTACATTGCAAGAACTTTTAGGATAAATTTACTTTTTGGATTACATTGATTACGTTGTGTTGTCAATTTGCTGTAGGGTGGTGATGATGCAATTTGGTATCGTTAGACGTTCAACTAAATACTTTGTACATAAAGTAGTGTCTGCCAATCTAATTATTGATGACATCCAAAGAGTTTCCAAAAGACATAGAGTTTGGGAAATTATTGGGGATGTTTATTTTATCCATTTTCCACATCAGGCAGTTTATTTTTCGACAGAGAAGAAACAACTCGAGGGCTTTTAGATGAGTTTGCCGTTGATTACAGTCCATTGTCAATGTTACAATTTAAGTTGCTGTAGGGGGTGATGCAAGTTGCAGTGCAATAAGGAGATAGAGAAAGTCCATATATATATATATATAAAAAAAAGGGCACCTAATGTGAATTACCTTCAATTGCAAAGGTGGCTGGGCGCCAATCTAAAATCGATGGAACCTTTACAACGTCCATTTAAGTTTTTTCACTCTGTAAAGCAGTGGTAATTGGTAAATTTAATTTCGATTTACTACCTAAGAAAGCGAGAATTGAATTTTTTTAGAATCGCATTTTATTTTTTATTTTTTTGGTTTTGTTTGGATTTCACTCGTACAGGGGAAAAGCGTTGGGACAAATCAATGTCAGGCATTTGGGGAGGCCAATAAAATTTGTTTCCAGGCTTTAGATTCTGTTCGATTCAGTGACTCGTGAAATGCTGTTTGAGTTATATAGAAGAAACAGATTAATCTTTTGTGAAAGCGAATCTGGAAACAAAAAATAAACGGCATTGTAGAGACCAACAAATAAAAAACTTCTTTATTTAGACTCATTTTTTGCGTGTTTTTTTTTTCACACAATTCCGTGCGAAAATGTAATTTTTTTCTCACTATATAGGCTGTGGCAATATCACGCTGATTTGCAGACATTCGCAACGTAAAATTATGCACCGTACTTACAGTAGTGTGGTGTTGTAGTAACTTGTTTCATTGTGTTCTCGTATAAGGACTTAAGACTTGAAACACTGTATGTGTGGGTG
>JAQIWH010003724.1:0-19009 GCA_034695005.1 Cryptops parisi
AACTCACCAACTAGAGTACCGGAGGTGGATACCCTAACCACTTGGCCACCGCGGGGCCGGTGAGGAGTAGTAGTAGTAGTAGTAGTAATAGTAGTAGTAGTAGGAGGAGGAGGAAGGTCGTGCTCTTTTATTGGTAGGATTTTTGCATACGTTTGGTAAAAAACATTCTTATTAGTATAATAAGATTACACTTGATTCAGACATTCATTTAACATACACAATTCATTTTCTTATTAAAACTTTTTACAATACTCCATCTTTCAATAGCATTTTCTTTTAGCTTGCTATTTTTATTAACCTCTTTTAATTAACTTTGTCTGAGGTTAAAATGGTTTAACAACTTTGAGCTTTTTTTGGTAGGTTCCCAATATCCTACAAAGGTGAAATTTTGAACAAAGGCTGGAGTCGTTGAACATCTTGTTGTATCAAATCGTTTTTGCTCGAAAAGTGTTGATGACGATATACCTACTTTTTAAGTAATTTCAAGCCACGACACATTGTTGTACACAAACTAAATGCATTTGAAAAACAGACTTCGTTTTTCCGCATGACCCTTCATCGTTAAGTATTTCTTTGAATGAATTTGTTTTACATTCAACAATGAGCGTGATCCATATGTAGTGAACTATGCATACAATATATGTAAGTAGGTTTATTTTCAACAATGAAAAACAAACATTTGATTTAGAGCATCAGCAACACTCTACCTGAAAAAACTACTTATCACGTGCCACTTATTTGTGCCCTCCGAATTGACAGTCATTGATTCTTCAAAATTTGATAGATTCAATTGTCACGCGGGGCTAATCGTTGCACCAAATTTCAAATCCCAACGACACACGGAACCTGTTTAAAAAATTACATCTATATTGAAACTTTTTGAAAACCGCTTACGACGCCAGGCCAAGTTAAATAAAAGCTTTTAATAAAAAGTTGTAATAAATTATTAATGCTACAAACACACACAAAATTGTTTTGTGTTGAAGAAATATTACTTTTTAATTGTATATAATTTTGATACGTTTGTGTCCAAAAATGTTTTTGTACGAATTAGTTAAAAAAAACTTACAAGCTTATAAAAAGTCAATTTTTATGAATTTCATACAACTGGTGTTTACTTGCACGAATTTTTATACATTTTTCTTAATTGTCGTCAATTTATATAACTTCACCTAGGATGATTTATTAAGGTAACAACTAAATCTTTTTCATTCTACACTTTGCTGCTGCGAAGCAAACATTTTTGGTTGAAAACAGTAAATTTTCATCAAACGAGTGGCGGCATTAATATTTTAATCAAGTTTTAATTATTGCTTAACTTCAACGAACGCGAGTTTCAGAGTGGTTGCAAACCGCCAACACGCTCACGAGCAGTTTGTGAAGTGCTTTGCGAGAGTTTCTGTAAACAACCCTTACACGAAGTTTTCCAGCCAATGTTTTCCGTTCGCTTCTAATTAGCAGTGAACACAACAAAATTTCTAGATCTCTTCACCATTCGATAAACCAGCATCAGCGCAAGCTTACATATTTGCTATTCATTATTAACTCGATCATTTTCGCGTAGGGTCGTACGCTCAATCCTTAAGCTTAATCTCGGCCCAATTGCAAACGAATATTTAATTAAAAAGGAGTAGATGTCATCGACTTACACTCTTAATATACTGTATATAAAAAAAAGAGAGAAAATTTACTGAATCGCACAAGCTCTCAGTATCGTGAAAAATTGAGAGCAATTTTTTTTTTGTTTAAACATATGCAATGTCGTCGGGGTGTGGGGGGAAAGATAATATTGCCCACGTTCCACTTTCTTCACCCAACAACGAGGTTCTACTCAACAAATCACAATAACAGTTCGTAATTAGCTCCCTCCCGTTTTACTTTCTTGCCTCCGTTCCTTTTATCATGTCCCCGCTGCGCACTCGTCGGCTTAGCTCTAGGCACGAGACATTATTAGCGAAGCAGACGAAACCTCAATTAGCCTAACGGTCAAAATGCCAAAGTGAAGAACCCCCTATAAAAGAAAGAGAGAGAGAGAGAGAGAGAGAGAAAGGGAAAGTGAAGAAAAAGAAAAAAACACCGACTCGGAAAAATTCCCGAGCACGAGGAAGAAAGAAAAAAAAAAGGGAAAAGAGAGAAAAGGGGTGTTGAAGAACATTATCAGGGAAAAGCGTTTGTGCACTGCACTCGACCTTGGCAGCTTCATTGAAGTCGTTTGTGCGACTTGCGGCGCGTGCGATGCCATCGCACCATCTTTTTCTCAGAGACCCACCCCCAAGCATGCCAACAATGAAGGCGAAAAAGAAGAACCAGGGAGGTGCTGTCATCGTCTGCGATTATAGACAAGAGAGAACGAGAGACGAGAAAGAGGAGTACGAAAGAGAGAGAGAGAGAGAATGGAAGGAAGAAAAAAAGGTGGAATTGGCTGCCGAAGGAAATTTACGAGAGACGCCCGCGTTCCCAAACATAGCTTGTCAAACGAACGAAACGACGCGAGTCTTGCCGACCATTTTTAGTCGACACGACCAAATCAGATTTTATGGCAGATCGCTGTTGACGTTCTTTTTTCTCCCTCTTCTTCGTCTTTTCTTCCCTCTCTCATACCACCTTCCTTTTCTCTTTCTCGCTTATTTTCACTTCCTCCTTACACCCGTATAGCGTCGTCCTTGTGTGTGTGTCTCTCTCTCTCTCTCTCGAACTCTTTCTCCTACATCTGCTACTAAGAGGCGATGGCATCGAGTTTCTGCCATCACAGATCCACCACCAGAGACATTCGCATTCACAAAATGGATGTTTACTCCTACACGATCCTTTCGAACAAATCGAGACACACACACCTAACAGGATGTGTTTTTGACAGAACGTAATTTTTTTCCCTACCCTGCATGAACACATTTGCAAAGTAGTATTTATTTTTTTCAAATAAATATTAAACACAGGATAACTACAGAGTATATAACTGTTAAATATCTTTTTAACTGATAAATATAAACTCCATATACACCTACAACTTACAATAGTTGATAGACAACTTCAATTCACAATTTCTTTTAAATATTGAACCTGTTACAATTCTTTTAAAATATAAAAATCCCTATCGTCATTTATCTTAATCATAACCACTATGCAAAAATGGATGTGATTGTTATTCGTTTTCTGATTGGTTTTCCAATTATTTAAAAACACACAAATGCTGCCAGGCAACATGAGTTAAAACAATGAATTGCATAACGAAAAAATTACATTGTCAGTCTTTGATAAGAATCATGCAGCTAATAAACAACACAGTCGTAAAACCCGTACTTCGCAAGTAAATTTTATAACTTATTTTGAAAACAATGTAAACGGGCTAACGTTTAAACAATATGAGGTTTTTCTGGGTGTTCGTAAAGATGGCTTCAAAACATGGTGACAGGCATAATACTGTTTCTTGTTTGTAACTAAATGGTTACCTTCATGTACTAATCATCCATATAACCACTCATTAACAAAATGGTGTACTTCAAATGTCCATATCTCAAAATTGACACATGAAAATAATTGCACTGATCTAGAAATTTAAAATAAAACGTTATGTAATAACTGTGTATTGCTGGAGTGTATAAACCTGACTGACATACAGAGACTTGCCAATAATGTAGATATATTATTTATCAAGTTCTGGTATTCTTTGCTTACACTGCCAAACGTAATTTAACGTTACAGTCTGATATATTTGCTGTATGTCTAAAACATTTCTAAGACATTTAACGTACATTACGATATTATTTGAATGGTTTGGTGTAAAATGGGTGTTAAGTAACATTTTTGTCAAAAATGATTTAGAAGCATTTTCTAATGTATTGGGTGCAATTTTATTTTCTTGACACATAATGTTGAACAAAACAATAATTTACGCAAATGTATTAGTGCAAAAAAGTATGGAGTAGCCCATAGACACCACGACAAGATCAGATCTTTTAAAAGTATTTTTCTTCAAAAATGTAAAAAAGTTACTTAACACTTTTTTACACCATTTATTTTAAGATATAAAACTATGAAACTAACAATACATCATTTTTGGTTTTCCACAAACACATGTTTAACGCTTTCCAACGCAAATCCCTTTCCAAGAACACCAAAGTGAAATATTAAATCTTAGAAATGCAACTAACAAAAAAGAATGTTTTCTGTGAGATCAAAGATATCGAAAATCCACTCTTCATCTTTTTCTTTCTTTCTTTATTTCTCCATTTTCTTTTTTATAACTCCATCTTTTGCACCTTGAACCCCGTCGCAGCTTAGGAATCCAAAGAAAAGAGAGAAAACTGTAAAGGAAAAAAAGGATTCCTTGGCGGATAAAGTCGCCGATTTTTCTTCTCCCTCGAGAGAACATTCCCGCCTACGTCCGCGATAATATGCGTCTAATGGGCTCGTGAAAAAGGGGAGAAAACGTCGTTCGAACCGGTGGGAAAATTGTTTTAAATAGGCCTCTATACGTGTTCTCCGCCCAACGTATTTCCCTCAAGTATTTTCATCATGGAACCGAGAAAAGAGCGCGACAAAATCACTACTCCGGTTTTTTTCCTCGGTGCTTGCTGGTTCCGATGATACGTTTCCGGAAGCATGCGAGTGCAGGAACGTACTGTGTGTATGGCCCTGATGATGACGTCGACCATTTTCCACGCACGAGATTATCACGCACGTTTCCAAATCCACGTTCTACTCGTTCAAAGACAACGAGAAATAGAAACGTTAAACATCATGACTTATTCATGTGTAGTGTGTTGTTTCGTTTTTTATTTCTACCGACAAAAAAACCAAAAAGATTGAGGTGTACCAGAAACTTGAAGACACGTCATACATCACTTTTTTCACTCGTGATTTCTGCTATTAGAGTCATTTCATCTCGGAACTTAAATAACGTTTCTGACTGAAAACTACTTTGAAAGTTTAAACTGCCAACTTGTAGGTTATACCAACTTTTTCAAATAAAAAAAAAGTGAAAAAAAGATTTTAAAATGTAACGTATAGATTTCTCTCTACTAAAATTTCATTCCACTAAAGCGCTTAAAATTAAATTAAATCATTCTAGTGGAATAAAATTTTAGTAGAAAGAAATATATGCTTTACATATTAGGTTTAAAATTTAATTTGGAAAATGATAAATTAAACAACGAATTACACAAATTCAAAAGCAAACCGCAGTGTACACAACTACTGCCATGACTTGATTATAAAGTACACTACTTATTATAATCACAGGTCAGTTACCTATTATAATAATAAGCCGGTTACCACGAGTGATAACCACACAGTACCATTAAGCTTATTGATTAAAAATATACAAGTGTTTCGAAAATGATAATTACAATGGTGCTAGTAAAATGAATTATTCATCTGTTATAATTAAAACGTTTTGTTTTTGAAATTTCTCGGTTATACAGGGTGATTCAAAAGTAACTATGAATGTACTAATAAAAGCATCATCATAAGCTTGTCATTTGCATCAGTTAAAATATCCTACAAACTCTGACACACGTGATTTTTGGTTAGTCAATTCAAGCAATTTGTGAATAATTGTGACGTCAGCTTGTGAAGCCAGCTTATTGCCCAAACTCTGAAAACTAGTGCGCAAAAAAATGGCATCAATTAAAAATGACGAGCAATTGTCCACAATTGCTTGAATTGCCTAACCAAAAAATTCAGTGCATCAGGCGGCTTTTAAATAAGTGGACATAATATGCGAGCATTTTATTGCATAGTTATTTTTGGGACACTCCGTTGATTGTATACCCTACACTCAAAAATAAAAAATACTTCAATAGAAATACGTAAAGTATTTTATACGATAATGCAAGTAGATATTTTACTTTAGTCTTTAAATATATTCAGTTTTATTATTTTCGAAATTTTATGAAACAATTAAATCTTTTGTCAAATACAATAATTTAATTTTTATTGTTAATGAAGCATTTTTAACAACACATTTTGATAAAACTTGCTTGGGAAAATGCAATTAAACACAGAAACATGAAGCATCCCTGGTAACTGACAATCGTTTGTTTTGACAACCACCTAGTGAAATGGATAATAAATTATTGACAAAACGCATTAAAAACTGAGAAGAATAAATTAAAAATGCGTTGACCGAATTTTTAATTAGAGTATCATTCAATTTTTTTTTCTAACATTAACAAATGTATGCAACAACAATCTTTATACATGATGTTCATGAATAAAATAACAAAATAAAAAGCCTTTTTGTTATACAGTAATATTTTATACAGGCTTGATCTTTCAAATCGAATAGGTTTGAGCAAGCTGTTTCGAAAACAGACGGGTTACACAAAACCATTTTGTATCTCATTTCCAACACAATAGAACTTCAGCGGTGAAATTTACGATGTTGTAGCAACCATGAAATATAGAAGTAGTGATTAAATTTCTTTTAAAGATATACATTTCTCTCCCTCTTTTCCTGAAGTCAAACCTACTACTAATAATATATAGAGAAGAAAAAAAAAACACGTTAGTGGAAGGTTTTTCTCGTTCATCGGCTGTCTCTCACCCTCGTCTCATAGCCGATGACGTCAGCAATTGAATTTGTAACTGGCAGTTTGGACGCGATGTCGGCGTGTGCAGCGAACTCTTCCAGAGCTGGGATGATTATTTATGGTGGTCGTTATTTGTCAAATGTAGGCCTCGATGAAGAATGATTAATGGACGGAACTCTATCGGCGACGCCTTCATCGCCTTACAACTCCCGATGTCGCCTGCGAACTATCGATATTTCGAGCGTGGGAGGAGGCGGTGCCTTTTTGATCCACGCATCTCTCTCTCTCTCGCTTTCCGACTTTAAGATGAAAAATCTCGAGTTCATTATTCTTCTTTATCCACATTAAGTCGATTTTGTAAATCAACCCACGCGACATAGTTTCCCTACTACGTGTTGATGTTGACGGGATTTTTTTTGTTCAACTAAACCTGATAACCTAAGATGCGAAAGAAGCTTTACATCGATTTTTATATTAATTTTTTTTTCCAAACGTACAAAAAATGAACCAAAAAATATAATGTACTATTTTTTTTGGAAATTGGATATAAAAATTTAGTAGTTGTTTTTTTTTTTCTAGAAACTTAAATGCTCTGAGTTTACTTTTAACGTCAATAAAGTGAACCATTAAACGCAAACCAAGTGACAAAGAACTGATAAGAATTGTGATGACTCACCCTGCCTTGTGCAAACATCTAAACATCATAAAGCTTATATTGGTCATTACTACCCCCCTTTCAAGTTAATAAAAAAATAAGCATTTTTATAAAACATGTGTTGTGATCAAAAATAAATAATACAATACTATCGGCCCTAAAATACACAGTAACCAATCTGTATAGAATACAAAACATGTAATTTATTTCATATTTAAGAATTGTGACGTATATACGGTACGTTAATTATAAATTATATCTAAATTAATATCTATTTTTTAGCCTGTCGGTAAGTAATCCACCGTACGGTTTTTATTAGTGCAATTGTAGTGTTCTTGATACATGCACAGAAAGCCATTTTGTATTCCAAAATAATTACGTCTCTAAATATTATGTTGTTTATGGTTAATTAATTAATAAAAACAAGTACATTAAAATATTTTTAGGAATACGCTTTATGCATAATGTAGCTTTATGCAAATTTAGATTTACGCGATCTTTGAGTTATTCAATTTAGGCGAAATTTTTAAAATTCCATTTCATGCCGTTCTTACTTTATGCGATTTTTGTTCCATTGGACTAAACAGTATATTATCATAAACGTCTGTACTGTAGATGCCAGTATTCAATTCGTTCAATTCGCAGCTGACTCACAAAGTCACTCACAAGTGAAACTAATATAAAGCGTTTAAAATATGCGTGAAAGTTAATGAAAACTATATAATCGTACGCTATTCAATGTTACTATAGGAGAATTATTTTATTCCCATTTCACCACCAAGAGTGATAAACAGTTTGGAAAAGAATAAAAGGAGATCTTCGAAAATCAAAATTCAAACTTTCTACTTTCGTCGTTGAAACTCGGAGCCTCCGCCCACCCCCAAGTGGAAAATTTACGAACTCTGAATAAAAGGAAGGAGTAAAGGAGGATAAAAAAGGAACCTGGAAGGGATAAAGAGAAAGAGTTCAAGTGAGTTTGGCCGCAGTTGCCAACGTCCTCACCCAGACAGTCAGGGCCGACCGTTCGATCAACCATTATCTCCGCAAGATCCTTCACGAGCTCTTTCAAATAGGCAAAGGGATCGGCGTTTAATATCTTTCCATAAAGAACCGACAATTTTTGTCATCATTAGAGTCATACGTGAATGATGGTTTCGACTCCTGTGAACTCGCTTACCGAGATTCCGAGAGCGAATCGCCATCCTTCACATACCCACACACAAAAAAAAGAATAAGAAAAAAAATGTAGTCCAACCTTCGACTTTTTTCCCCCCAAACCCCACTTCTTCAATGCCCCGACCCAAAAAAAAAAATACTCGGATACCATTGAAGGACAAATCTTACCCATCGTTACTAACTAACGTCACTTTCACACCCTCTGTTCCTACTAGTGCCCTATCGTCTATCACCCATTTCGCTGCATCGAGTTTTTGTGGAAGATAATATTTTTTTTTCTGCTGAATGTGGACAAAATGGACGTCCCCGGGGGACAGAAACTGCTGCCCAGTTCGCAGTAGAAAGGTTTAACCTTTCGCCCGGACTTTGGTAAAAGTGAGGGGGCCAACAACTGCAGTGGTTCCGTGAATGACTGGCTTCTACTGCCAACGCAGCTGCTGCTGCAGTTCATCTTCCACCCCCGCAGCCGTTACTTCTCTTGGTGGGCCAAGTAGTCGGATGACAATGGTGAAGTTTCGGCCAGGGTGGAAACATTTTCATGTGCTCCTTCATCCCCCCCGCCCATCTTGGTCAGTGCCATAGCCAACTTTTACGACATATCTTAAAACCAAGACTTCTTTCCCCTTTATACCCCCTTCCTTTCTGTTTCATGGCGACTCTTCAAAGTAGAAAAATGCTTTTCATTTTTTTTATTTGGTGGTAAATGTTTTAACCGTTGGCAACTATTGCCACTTTTTTTTTATTAATCTGTAAGGACTCTCTTCACGACCCCCACTAATACAAAGTTTTGTAAGTAATGTATTTTTTTTTTCATTATGCATGAGTTTCTATATAAATTAACATCTCACCGATTAAATTGCACATTCTTACCGGTACCGGTAATGTATAAAATCAAGGTATGCTATACAAATATAAAATATCATGTTGTATACAACTGTTTAGGTTAACAACATTTCTTCTAAAAAAACCCATTAATTTAGGAATAAATGTTTACTTAATGTTGACTTGACTTAACCTAAATTCAGGCCTAACGGGACTATTCCAATGCTAATTTTATACATTACTAAATCCAGGCTTGGCATTCCATAGAATGCCTGGATGCCATACACTGCCGGAAACATACATGTTTTTAAACTTACCGATACCTTAAACTGATCAGATATAATGTCTACAGTGTATCGTAATACTTTTTTAATTATTAATTTTTTTCTTCGTATATTATGTACAAGTACAAACAAAATGAGCTACCTTTTCAAAGTCAATTCAACTATTACGCAGGAAAGTGCCGTACAATTTATAGAAGTTAGGATGCTTCTCTGTAATACGTTTGAATTGACCTCCAGAAAGTTAGCTTCGGTGCATGCACAAGAAGCCTCCTTATGGAGGTCAATTTAGATGTTATGCAGGTAAGCCTATAAGAGCGTTTTTTTTTGTCACGGCGTGCTACCTACTACAGTATGGATTATTCGCATTAAAATTACTGATTTCATTACTGAACACGGTGAACATTTCGAATTCATTCAGTGACGTGAAATTATGATTGACAATAAATTATCTCCGCAAATTAATCATTCAAATGTTCACTGGATATTGTGTAAGTTAACCTTTTCATTAAATTGAACGACAACAATTACAATAAAAATGTATTGTAATACTAAAACTGTATTTAAAGACTTTGGGGGTATTTTCGTCCCCAAGTGATTGTTGTAAAGATAGCGCAGGGCATTTAAAATTAATGAGCAACAATTAACTGACATCAAACGTTGACTACTCTCTTAAATTTAACGTCTAATGATAAATAACAATTAAAACTTTAAAACTACCTCGAATAAAGTCATTTAGCCTCCTAACATAAAATGTTTTATACAGTGCTAAAATTCTTGCTTGTTAACATGAAACAACCGAACTATACACTATATTGTTCCCTGAAGCCAGTCATGTTGGAACGATGCAATAATACAGTAGTCTATTCAACCATTCAAAATCACATGTGTACATTCTTTGGTGATTTGTCAGTGTAATAAGTTTGTACGGAGAAATGTTCAAACTAGCAACAAAGCATGATATCCTTATAAACATAGTAAACGTGCAATAACACATATATAAATGTTATCCATCCATGAATTTAGAACACAAGTCAACAAAAATGGGCTGATTGCCAACTTGAAAGTCTTCAGTTCGGCGAGAACAAACGAGTCGTTTGTTTAACAAAATCCGTACCTACTGGAACATCAGTATTCCCAACTCACCCTTCACGATTAGATATTCATCTCAAACTCGGTTATGTTCTGTATCTTCCACTATTTACAGCTTGCAAATTCGGCCTCAAGCGAGAGCCTTTTCTTTGTTCTCCAAATGCGCGGCTACTATGACGTCATAATTTGAACTTCAGTCGCTTGCGAAATAACCGAGTGACCGAGTGAAATAACCGTTTGTGTTCGCCATGCTTGCTTTCGCGAAGTTCTAATCAGTATGTATTGCAAGACGCGCTTTAAAAACTATAAACAAGTACACTAGATATAAAACAGATGGAAGTATTTAAGAATGTCTTGAATCAATCACATCAATTATACATAAAAATTGAGAGTTAAAAATTGATAGTTTTCGGGCAATGTAATGATAAGCCACATTTTTTAATGTATAGCAGCCGATTTTCTGGTGAGAAACTCCACAAAGGAACATTCTGTGCAACAAAATAATTTTCTATATTATGCCACCATTTTCTACAAAATCCAGGAAGTGTTTAAATAACAAGCTAGAAACAGTACTGAGGAACACTTTGGTGTATAAATGTCATTTTTGAAAAAAAGGTTTGGCTTATTATTATATTGCTCGGAGCCTTTCAATTAAATAAACATTTAATGCTCAACATACCAATAATGTAGAACAGTTGAACGTTTGGTCATTATCATTATTATTTTTACTGCTTATTAAATGACTAGTAAATAGCCCGTCAAATGACGAGAAAGTTTTTTATGTTTTTCATTACGCAATTTTAGCGGATGCACACGCAGCGCTTTTCCCTATTGCGCAAATAAACACACGTTTTGATTCCAACAATGAGATATTAATTTCTGCACTACTTTTGGTCTTAAAAACAAGTGAGGAGGCACGGTTTGGTTTTTTCTAGAAAAGATAACAGATAAATTTACAAACTTGGATGTTTACAAGAAATATTAATTTAGCGATAAACGTTTAACATTGTACAACGATGAAAAACTGCACCAGTAAAATGTTAACTTTAACTATTTGAAGTGACTGTCTCATGTACACATGTATACTATGTGTACATGTGACTGTCTCATGTACACATGTATACTATTGTTATTTCATGAAAGTTAATTCTTCGTATGTCAACATTTATAAATGTTTCACTGACCCTGTAGCCAAACTGGAACGACTCAATTCACTACATTATTTCCTCCCACTCCTTTCTACCCCCAACGCCTTCTGTTTCGTACTTTCCACAAAATTAGAGAGAAAAAAACAAGTCCTTAGAAATGAAAGAGAAAAAAACTTTTTCATGTAAGTGCATCCATCCAGCGCGAGTTGCAATTTCTTGCATCATGACCTGGAAGAGACGAAACCTGTGTTTACGTACAATCATAATTGAATTTGTCCAGAAGGAACAAGGAGCGTCGTCTCGTGGCGGCAGAAGGCCCAACAACGAGGAGGGAGGGATGAGTAGGAAAAATGAGAGAACGAAAGATAGAGAGAAAGAAAAAGTAACGTCATGCGAAGTGGAACCCGTGGCATGTCAGGGGGCGCTTCATTTCATCAAAATATTGCAGCAGCAGACCTCGATGGCATGCTGGGGGCGATTAGGGAAATGCGCATCTCGTGACGAGCGCTCTGTTTTCCTCCTTCATTTAGGAGCCAATAGTTGAGCGTGAATTACACTCGACCGCCGTCTGGCGTTCGTTTTTCTGGACATTGCGGCGACGATATCTGTTTTCTTTCATCGTACCAGATGCGTGGGTGGCAAGAGAGAGTGAGGAGGTGGAGGCCAAAAAAAAAAAAGAAGACCAGAGTGGGAATAGGAGGAGTGGTGACTGGAGCCACCGATGTGGGCGCCACTTGGCTGCAAACACCCTTGATCCATCTCATCTCGTGCAGTGCAGCGCAGCGCGCTACCCCTCCCAAGAATGAAGGCAAGAGGAGGAAATTAAATCGAGCTAGCGGACAGACATTGGAAAAATTTGTGAGCTGCAAGTTTGATCGTTTTTATATTTTATCTCCCCGATGCGATGGCTTTTTCTCGAAACCGAAAAGGAAATATCGATCAACTCGACGAAAAACTTTTACTGCCCTTAAGCGCAAACTCTTCTCACTCCTTTTCCTTACCAAATAAAATTGGTTGACAACAGTTCATCCCTTTCTTGCGTGGCAAAAGCAAAAGACAGCAAAGCTCAAAGCGATTGTATAAAAAAAAAATAATAAGATTTTTCAACTTTAAAAAAAATGTACTTGGTATCTTATGGGCATAGTCGGTTCACACTATAGTTTACATTATGCACAAAAGCATCTCGGTGACTCTTCGGTTCAAGGTAACTCAATTTCAAAAAAAACTCGAATTTTCTCACACAACAGACAATCAACTTTAACGGCATTCCCCACACGCACGATACACCAAATCAAATTTCTAAAAGTAGTTTACAAAGTTGTTCAAAAGTATCTACATGATAAATGATTGTTTCCATTGTTTGTACATTATTAATATTCACTTGGTATGTTTACATTACCGGCGGTGAAAACTACTCACCAATCGAGGACAAGTAGACATACACAAAAAAAAAATTAAAATACCTTTACTGAGTTGAACAAATGCTATCAGCATTAAAAATTTACACTGTTAAAACACCATTAATGATAACACTTTGAATCAAAAATTTAAAAAAAGTTGCAAGGCCAGTGTAAGCCACATTCGAATTGCTCTTCATGGATTTCAGTGCAGTTTGAAAACAAGCAAGCAGCGAACAACATTAGGCCATAGAAAATCGTATAAATAATTCCATACAAATTAGTACAAGTAAAATGTTAATGGTGGCAAGTTACTGACTTCCTCAGTCATGAAGGACTATAATTAAAACATAATGAAATTGTTTCAATCACCTACTACCACCCATTCGACGAATTTCGGCCACTTGTTTTAAAGTCATGTTTTAAATTGATTACAATCACCTAGCATACACAAGGACCAGTTATAAGTAATTCATGTTTGTGAAAAATAAATTACATTTGTAAGTGTTAATGGTACTATATTATTTACAGCGTTCATGTAGCCCACTGTATAGATTATAAATGTTATTTCATAAAATAATAAAAACCAAACTTTTACAAAGAGCTGTAGATGTAACCTATATCGATTGTAATATTTATAACGCAAAATAGCTTCAATTATGCTAAGTTAAAGTCACTCAAGTTATTAATAATATACTAATCTATCCAACAAGATACGGAGTTATCAATATACAGTACTTTCAGCATAAACTTATTCATAATAAAAATACCAACTTCTGACAATTTTTAGGTTTGCTGAAATGCTGATCACGTCTTAACTTACCATTAAACGCAAATGTAAAAATAAAAAATCGATATTCATGTAAAAAAAATATATTTTACGACTAGGAGCTTGTCGAAAAAATTCTTTGCAAGCTGACAAGTGACAAGCTAGGAAAGTCCATTTTTTTACATTTTTAAATATATTTATATACATTTTCACTCAGCCGTGGATCCAAGAACATCGTGAAAATGTAATAATAACGAAGTTTGTTCGTGTTTTTCAGATGGAATAGCGTATCATGTTTTCCATTAAACAGATACCTGCCTCTTGGCATCTGATTGATCCAACATTCCCCCTCCGACAAGTCACATTTTTTTTCATATTTTTTTTTGTACGTCAATTTTTTTGGTCCCCTTCCAGAGCGCCACTTAAATCCCACGAACACACTCCTTATTGCTTCCTTTGCTGACCTTTAAATTAAGGCAAAGTCAGGACAGAAAGTATCTCTCCCAACTTATCTTCCTTTTTATCCTTTAGTTTTCTCGCTATGCTTAGCTTACCAAGAAAAAAAAGGACATTTTCATTTCCAGACTCAACTGCTCGATCTCAGTTCGTTAAAAAAAATACATTGCACCGATGTGTATTTTTTTAAAGTTTCAAGCCTTACATAGTCTTATTTTAAGCATTAAACTATGAAAAGCAGTATGTTATGACTAGCCCATCCAATAATATTTACGGGTCTAGAAGTGAACCTTCTTTTATACTAATTTTTGTTTACATTCCCTGTGTTTAAACTCACGTTGACTCGCAACATTCATTATCTGTCGTTATTTTTTATCTTTGTGTTGTTATAATAACGCATCTATCATTATTTACCTCACGCAAAGAATGCATGTGTTGGTATGGAGACACATCTATCATTGTTTACCTTACGTTGATATAGTAACCCCAACCATTTAAAACATTTCATGCACTCATACAAAGTAAATTATAGTAGTAATTGATGACTATAGTAATTCGTTTGGAAAATTACAGGGTCATGCTATACAAAATAATTTTATGGTTAACACAAAAATATTTTAAACGATATACAATCAAACTTCTTATGACGATAAACGGTTTTATGGTAATGCTGTTTATACAACTTGTTTTCCCATAACGAGATCTTATTTGCACCGATTGAACTCGTTGTTTAAAAATCGATTGAATAAGAATTGAAGGCTTGCCCGGAATAACGTTGCATGTAACAATTCATAGTTTTGAGTAAATGACAAAAGAAGGATTCAGCAACATATTGTCACGTATTAGGTGCCCAATTTTGAAGTGATATATGTATGTTTTAGGTAGATATGAGTTTGTCTATTGATAGCACTAGCTAGGCCCATATATGAGACACAGTTTTCCATAATAATCTCAATATTGGATTTTTGTAACATACAACGTTATTCCCGGCAAGCCTCCAATTCATGTTATCAAAATCAAAATCACATTTGCTGACATTCTATCTATCACAAAACATATTCTTTGTTAATTTTCTTAATTTATCAATTTTGTTAGTAAATCAGTTGCACGTTTTGTAAATTGCAACTATGCCGCATTGTATAGTAGTGTGGATTGTTATGCATGTAACTCAATAAATCTGTCAAAATCTAAATTTCATTTAGAAGTTTAGGTAAATATAAAAAATTAAGAATGAATCCACTTCACATTAACAAAAATTCCTAACCGTGAACCTTTAATATGTGTCTAGGGTGCTATCACTTAAGTAGAAAAAGGGAACCATTTTTTATGTTCCGAAAAAAAAATCAAGTGCATTACATAGAGATAAATTATAACCACTTAGCAATGTCATATACAGACGTGAACTTTTTTTTTGCGGATATCGATGTCACTTAATTATACATTTATTCGGCTACTTCCAATTCATCTGCATCTATTACTTGACAGTGACAACTTATCTTTATTGTTTCTTCATGAGTAGGCGTTTGTAACGTTATCTTTGCCAGCCGAATAGGCTCAAAGCAACATTCCAACATTAGAAATTTAGATAACTTGTTGCTTTTGTATATGCAAATACAATTTGTAATTCACTCGTACAGAAACGTTCCGCCCACTTAAAGAGTATACGGTTGTCTTGTAATACAATGGTTTTTATAGCTTTCTTTTCACTTCCACACAAGCTATCTTGATCACCATAATTACTTTCTTATCTATGTACTACTCTGACCGTAAACTATTAAATATATATTTTCTAACCATTTTTCCAAATAAAATAAGTTGTAGAGTCATTTGTGAAATCAAAATGAATCAGTTATGCGAAATAAAGTTCACGTGTGTATGTTTGCTCGCTGTAGTCTTTTAGGCACTTTGACCGATCTGGACTCAATTTTTACAGAACGTTGCACTTCAAATTTCTTGGTCATCGCGGCTATCGTTTGATCATTGCAGTTATCTTCAATTCTCTGCGTCATACCAGTCCTGAAGTAATGTCACTTGTAACGTGAACCAAATGTAAATGAAATTTAAAACCAAAATAAAGCTTGAAAAACAAAATCCTGGCAGAGCCCAGTATATCTGCTATTAAATCATAAATATTTTTGAAATCTTATAAAAACTTAAATAACAATTGTGAAACCAATTGAAAGGCTTGGTGTGAAAGGGTGATAAGTAACATTTTTTTTTTAATTTCTAGAAAAACGCGAATAAAGATCTGAACTTGCCTTGTGTCTATGGACTACTTCACCCTCCTTTCACTAATAACTTTGCACATATTGTTGTTTTGCACAAAATTATGCGTGAGGAAGCTAGAATTTCACTTGACACACTCAAAAATGCTTCTAGGTTATTTTTGACAAAAATGTTACTTAACACTTTTTTTACACCAGGTCCTTCAATTGTATATTTTTTTTAATATACAATTCAGACGTAAAGAAATATCGTAAAAAAATATTGGAAATTTTTAAACAATTTTAAATACCTTCCGAGTAAAATAATAATAATGAAAAGAGTTCGTGAAAATTCAATATTAAAGAACTCTTTAACGACGAGAACAAATATTGTATTTTTTATGTTTAACTAGAAATTCGACAATGAAAAACGCACAGAAACAATGAGCTATTTCACCAAAAAAAAAAAAGCCACAACGTCATTGGTGCAGAAACCAATTATTATTTTACTTTTTAATGAGAGTCTACTTTTGGTGCCTAGAGGTCCAGTGGATCAATTAAAAGCGTCGGCAGCTTTTGAAGTTGGTGAAGGAATGGAATGAAAACAGAAATGCTGTGGCTGAATATTCTCATGTGGAGGCTCCCAGATGCACTTGGAATTCTGGTCGAGGGATAAAATTACCCTCGTTAGCTTATAAAGAAGCCAAGTCACGAGTGCAAGATCAGGATTTGGACGAGGTTTTGCTACTTTCTTTCGTGTTCTTTTTTCTTCCCGAAGAAGGAAGAGACACACATCAGTACGCACGGTTCGAGGTTTGTTATCTAACGCCAATGATTGTGTGGACAGTAGCAAAGAGGCGAAGGCGATTTGAAAAGAAAAGGTCTAAAAGGCATCGAGAAATAGCACGATCGTTTCTCGTAAAGGTAGCAATCAAGGCACCCATAAATAATAGAGGAAACAATCTTTCCCACTATGGCCTTTCAACTCGCGTTTGCACAACGCATACATTTTTATCACCACCACCCACTTTATAAGCAACAGGATGGCAAAGATTTACCGTGACATCAAACGGATGATAAAAGAATAGAAAGTGAACTCACATCTGAATATCATTCTTGACCAACGGTCAACGAAATAAATTTTACTAATCCGTGCATATTTGTATTAAACATTTTTTTCATTTTATAAGTTTATCAAATGTGAATGAAATTATTTTCACGTCTGTCTATCTGTTTGTGTGCGCATGACGCAAAATTGAAAGAACCGAATTTGTTAAATTCAGCATCTAATCGACGATAAAAGACGTTTGCCAATAGCCATATTAATATCTTTATTAAGGAATCGACAAATTCGACTTTTATACACCCTCTATTAAAAATGTATTATCAAAGTTTTATTCATGTTCAAACTTATGTTTTAGGAAGAAAAACTGCAAAGCCCATACACGCCAAACTTTATAAATTAAATTTTATCGAATCCAACTGTTTTTCTGACGTCTTACGAACGTCCGGGTACATTTTCCTGCTTTCGATCAAATAACGAAACACAACAAAACCACTAAAATGCTCTCGGATGTGTGTATGACGTCAGAAAAACTATTGACATCAATGGAATTTAATTGAAAAAGTTTGTCGTGTAAAATCCCTTTTAGGAATAAAATTATCTATTCCTTACATTTTATGGTTATGTTTATAAATATTAATTTAATTAGGAAGAAGGTTGGACGGCGATAAAAACTCTTGAATTTAACAAGCCAATGATTCGCGAATATACAGTAGAAGCATTATAATCGTATTATTGTGAAGTTGCAATTACACTCAGGGATGTCAAATGTTGGCTATGCAAAGACAAAGTTTTCGCAGTACTGTACATACCGGGTCGGCCGAAAAATGTCATCAATTTTCAAATAACGATTTAACAGGAACCGTTTATGCTAAACAAAATCTAAAACAACAACATAAAAATCCAATTCAATATATTTTGAAAAATATATACATTTAATAACCTAAAAAAAGTTGTAAAATTAATTGTTTGTGCCTTCTTTTTGTCTTATGTGAGTTTTCACAATGCATGATTGATGATTTTCACAATGCACAGTACGTTTTTCAGATTTGGTCTGTAAATCTGCAATAGCAAAGCTGGATAATATTTGTATCACAAACTTGAATCCCCCACCTCCTTTAGCACTTTTTATTTACTTTTGCACTGAACAGTTACGCACTGAACTTCCTTTATACTTGTGAAGTTGTTTTGCAACATTTTTTTAGGATACGTTTATTTCGCCTGGCGATTGCAAGCAAACTATGCAAGTCATAGTATAGAATTATATACCATTGGAGAAAAATTGAATTGATATTTTATGTAATAGTTTTAGTTTTCGACTAGTTGAAGTGGTTCACAAGAAATGTTGGAAATTGGTGAAAGTTTTTTCTTGCACCGTTGCATTCGTGTGTGTGTGTGTGTGTGTGTGTGTGT
>JAQIWH010003725.1:0-18999 GCA_034695005.1 Cryptops parisi
TATTTTTATGATTAATAATAATTTGGCCTCAATTTGATGATCACATCATCACTGAGCAAATTGTTTTACGTCAACGCGATGGAATTCAGCACATTTTGTTTTGGCATTATTTCTTAATGGTCAAGTTACCAAAATTTGATGTTTTTGTTGTTGTTTCTCTATATTTTTATTATATAAATATTTTTGTGGAAAAAAAAAGTGTGTTTCCAGTCTAGTGGTAATGTTAATCTTCGTCCCAATGACTTAGAAGTTTGGTTATACAATTATGTGAGTTAGATGCGTGAACATCCATTGTCATTATTTTTAATTTTTTTAAAAATATTTTTTATTTTATTTATTTTTTTTTTTTGGACGATGTTCAGAAAAATTCTAGAAAAAAGTAATTTTTATTTTTTTATTTTATGGTTTTGTTTTTCAAAATTGTTTTTTGTAAAGTGAATGTTCATATATGATGGCAAGGTCTTAATTTTCATTCAAACTAATTTCACATGAATAGTTATTTTTTATTAGCAAATCTAACAGGTTTCAACATCATCGAAATCTAGTCATCAAAACCTGATAATAAATTGAGGTCCTTCGACCTTGATTTCTCATTTGATGCTTGTTGTTATTCAATTGACTCCAACCTGTGTGTTTGTGAGAGATTGACAATAAAATGTTACGATGTAATAGCAATTGTTTTAATAAAAAGGAACGTGCGTTGTGACGAGATATGTAAGATAGTCTTGGTTGACTCGAATCCTAGAGAAACAAAAACCTTGAAACTAAATGACAGAATTAGGAGTGTTTTTAGTTGATGATTGTGCAAGCTGAGTCGAAAAGATGATCATTGGATATGAAAACGAAAATTATGGAGGATGATGAGGTAGTGGTGAGAGTGCCAGTAATTTAGTTCCACGAATTGCGTGCGTGAAAGAATTTGCGAGAAATGAGCGAGAGTGAGAAGGGGATAGCGAATTTTCAGGAAAACAAAATTCCTGAAAATGTCGAAAGTTGATCTATATATTTCGTGTATTTCGTAATGAAGATGGTATAATTTTTATGGTGTATTTTATTGGACTGAAAAAGATGAAGTTGAAAATCAGAGTTGAAGCTGTTTATCGTGTTCGCTTCTGAAGACCAATCTTAAGTGATAACATTAAACAACGAAAATAGTATGCCCACTTTCACTATTGTTTATATCAGTACAGATGTTTCAATGTGTATCAAAAGCTGAAAAAGAACTAAAAACGTTCTAAATTCAACAACTACAGTATGTGAATCCTTTATGGTACTTTTCAGAAAGAGTCCGCTTGTGGCGCTAGTGATTGGTCTGCAGTTTAGGTTAGATAAAACAAAAAACAAACAATAGTTTTATGAAAAATGATAAACTATAAAGTGTTGTATTGTTTAATAAATCTAGACTTGCATTTATACCTATAGACACTAGTTTAGGTTAGTTAAAAACAACAACCGCCCTGTGCCTGAGCACTAGTGCCACACGTGGTTTCTCTTTTAACTGAAAAACTCTACCCTATATTAATATTAAAAAATTTTTCGGAACTGTCTTTATAAGTTCCGGATAATTGAAAAATACATTTTTCATAAAGCAGTGTTAGTAATGTTCAATTACCTTAGTGTATAAGATAATAGTAGATAGTAACGTCGATATATCAAATTATTTTATTTCATTAATATGAAACTGTGAAATAAAATAAGTTGTTTTGTATTTGGAATATTATATGCAGGGCTACTTATTATTAAAACTGTTCTATAATTTTATACAGTTTTAAAACCCCACAATTAAACTGTTATTCAAAGTGTTATTTAACTTGTTGTTACACAATCATTGCATAGAGAATGAATTATATTTTGTGAACTCGTTCCATAATATCAACATAGAATACAATTTTTATAAAACTTTAAGTTTTATAAGATGCACCGTGTTCCATTTTAATAGTAAACTGATAATAACTTATTAATATGCACATCAAGAACGAAAACACTTTTGATCTTGGAAGCGAACCAGAAATTTTTTGATGGCTTTTCAAACGCTTTGTTTCGTTATACACAAGCAATGATTTTGTATGTAAATATGCTTTAACGTTTCACACCGTAATAAATCGTTAATAGAGTGCAAATAAGACGTGTAAATGTTAGCTATTTAGTTATATGAATTTTTAAATCTTTGTTTTTACAGTTTCTTGTTTTGTTTGTTTGGTGAAAAAGACGGGTAGCTGAAGCTCGAAACCACTTTCGAAAGGATATCAAAGAACAATAACATCTATATTTTATACATTAAATCTTTGAAATTTATGAAATTTAAAGACATTTTATTAATGTATAGAATGCCATATAAAATGCCAAGTCAGGTTAGGCATTGTATGAATTAGCATTGGAATAGTTAGCAAGAAGATATTTTGTATTTTATTGGTGCATCAAAATCAGAGTACTGTAATTTTTTTTGTCGTGACACTTCGTTATTTTGATCCACGACATTTTGTCATTGCGGGATATTTTAATCTGCGACATTTTGTCATCACGATATTTTGATCTAAGACATTTTGTCATCGCGATATTTTGATCCTTAACATTTTGTTCGCGATATTTATTCCGCGAAAATTTTTTGTAGAACCGAGAAGGGGGTCGAGAGGATACTCGCGAATCTGAGAAGTGTGATTGTGAATGTGCAGAGAAATTTTACAATTGTTTTATCACCAATAAGTAAATTCACGAACACATAATGAGAGTTTTTATTTATGTTTTGATGATGTTACACTACACAACTTGTCGTTTGCTCAATTGAAGGGCTTGTTTTCAAAACGTCTTATCTCCATTTTAATTATTTTTGAGATAAAAAGCTATGACAACTATCTGTGCATCACTAATTCAAAATATGTTATTTTAAAGACTAAAAATTTATGATTTTCTACCGAAAAGCACTCTTAAAAACCACGTTTTATGCAAAGTCTGTGGTCGAATAAATTAAAAAAAAAAACCTGTTTCCTGAAAAATTGTTTTTTTTTTGGATTTAAGACGTTTTGGAAATAAGCTTTTCAATCATGTGGTAGTTTTGTTTTTCCATTGTGTTAATCACTATACGGTAGTACGAAGATTAGTCAACATGGATTACGTTATTATCACTCTTTTTATTCTTTTATGATGATGTTTAACGACTCGTAAAAATAAAAAGAAAGTTGATCTTGTTGACGGCTTTTAAAAAAAGATGTTTGAATTTTCTCTTGCAGATATCCGAAGTCGAAGACGAAGAAGAAGCACGTGCACTCGGTGGTGACCTCCAGTTGTCTTCATGCGAGTGTGGTGTAGGCTGGCGCGATGTTTGCGCTGGCGCTACCTAGCAGCCTGTTGTCTGAGCACGGCCATTGCTCTCTTGTTGCTGGTTGGTTCCCCTCCGCCCACACCCGTCTTCGCCTCCCAACTTCGAGCTTTCTACCCTGTGGCCGACACCGAAGATAATAATGTCCTCCCCATTGCCAATTTGTCGTCTTCAGTTTCGTCGCCTTCCAGTGCCAAGAACTTAACCTTCGTTGTTCAACACAACTCTTCGGCGGTCTTTTTCAAGACGGCCAGTCCGACTCTTCCAACATCATCCAATCCAATCACCGATCAGTTTGTCCAGAATGGCTCAAAACAAGTGGTTCTTCCGCCAAAGACCGTTCCAACAACCACCAACAACACCAAGTCATTCAAAAGCAACACCACAAAGACGACGACGAGTACGACGACTAGTGCCCCCACACCCACCCCTCCTTTGTCGGTGGGCGAGATGTTCATGTCCAGTTCCCTACATCCTTCCACTTCCATTCCATTGATTTACGCCGTCACGCCGACCTACAAGAGAATGGAGCAAATGGCCGAGTTGACGCGTATGTCTCAAACGCTGATGCACATTCCAGGACTTCATTGGATCGTTGTTGAAGATGCTACGCAGTTCAGCTCTTCTGTTCGGCAGCTTCTTCGTCGTTCGGGTCTCAACTTCACTCATATGTTGGGACCGAAACCAGCCAAGTACAACCGAACCCCACCCCCGCCTCCTGCCAAAGGGCCCAAAAAGAAAGGTCCACCGCCCATTCCTAGAGGGGTGTCGAATCGTTTGGCTGCGTTGCGTTGGGTCAAAGAAAATGTCAGAGAGGGTGTGCTCTATTTCGCCGATGATGACAATACGTACGACATTCGACTTTTCGATGAGGTAACGTATTCGCCTTCTTGTACGTACAAGATTTTTTTGTTGTTTTAATCTAGCTTTTGGACTATATCCAACCATTTGGGACCATCCTAAAATGATGAATTAATTGAAGGGCTTCAGACAATATAATGGTTAGCTACACTTTTTTCCAAAAATGATATTTTTACACCAAACTGTCTTGTTTCTCGCTAGTTACTTTACCACTTTCTGGATTTTCCAGAAAATGGCAGCATAATATAGAGAATCACCTTGTTGCTCAGTATGGTATTCTATAGAGTTTCTCATTAGAAAAACGGCTCTCCTGAACAATTTCAAATATGTGGCTTACCATTTTATTACCCTAAGCCCTTTAATTGTTGCCTGACATTGGTCGCCAATGTCCAATGGTGTCAATGTTAGTATGTGTAGGGTTATTATGTGTTTTAAAGAGAAATAAGGGGGGGGGATAAAACTTTTTCTGGAAATTATCGTTCAATACTCATGATGGAATCGGTACATTGCAATTTTAAAAATCGGTTACTGTTTGATTAGGCAGCCAGCACCGCTTGTGACGTCACTTTCTTGTACTTTGAATCGCTTGGATTTTCAGGTTGCGTTAGTTAAACGAGCAAAAACGTATTATATGTATGATAAATGAATCATGCAATGATTTATTAAGTACGTTATATTTCTATTTAGGTAAAAAGCACTATATAGCTTTTTAAAAACGCATTTTTTTACCTATTTAAAAACTTGTACATTTTCATTCCTGTCAATTTTCTATAGTAGAAATTTAATTTTTAAAAATTCATTGAAAAGCAAATCTGGTAAAAATACTATTTGAATTGCCCGCCAATATCTTACTTCACTAGATGCTGTAACTTTCTGCATAGATAATATTTTAATCGTAGCTGGTAGTACAATACTATCTGGTAGATACATAGAAGTGAAGATTACTTTATTCTATGAAGTAAATGAAGTAAATATAACCTCTAAACGTTCGTGAAATTCTACATGAATTTAAAAATTCGTTATGTACCATACCAATGTATAGTATACAAACTTTTCAGGATGGTATGCTCGCAAATAACGCATGAGTTTTTTATTTATTTACAAAGCTTTCCAGAAGTGGAATAATTTGATGAGACAGAACAATACAACATAAAAAAACAAACTAAACAAAAATAAAACCTCAATCCCAACGAAATATTTAGTAGTTATGACGCGAGGTATTTTATTATTTAATTGATGCCATCCACACGTCAACATGTTCTATTCTGTAAAATCTACGCAAAGCGCCAATTCAGGTAGTAGTCATTGTATTCGGAGCACAATAGTCACATAACATTGTGTTACAATTAGCAGGATGTCACAACAGATACGTTATTTCGGATATAAAATGTGATGAAACTGTACCATAAACCTACATTTTCGACCTCATCATTCCATTCATTTATTCGCGATTTACAAACCTTGTATCTATTCCACACTGGCAAAGTTTCGCTTCGCAAATACGCGAGTTTATTTTTAAATAGTAATTACAGCTTCTCTTTACTTAGCGACTTAACTGTTTAGCGACCCCTCGGACTTAACGGCCAAATGTTCAGCTGCTATGTATTTCTATATAAAATGTATACGGTAATTTATTGTGCATTGATGACCTCTAACCTCTACACTTTGAAAGATTCGATGATTAAAATGTAATCTGAAGCTTCTTTTATTAGGAATGAAGTTTAATTTATTTGGTACATTTTTGCTGATTGTATTTTTATGTTTTGTACCGTACTGTATATAAGAACTTCTCGCTTAACGACCTAGTTAGAGGAAACTCTGTCGTTGAGTGAGGAGAGTCTGTAGTGTAGGTCTTTCCATCAAATGTCTTACATTTTTTCCGATTCATAATATGGAGGAATTTTTTAATCAGTGGATAAGAGGGATCAATGAATTTTAATCATTTGAATGATTTTAGTAAGCAATTTTAGCGATAAATATAAAACAGTGTAATCGTAAGCAAACACGATTGCAAGAAATAATGAACTTTAATAGATAACAAAAAATGTGTGTTTCTTTCTAACAAATTCGAAATTAACAATATTCAATCGAGTTTTTTATCTTTTTTAATTAATTTCTGTATGTAATTGGCTTTTTTAAATACAATTACAAAATTTGTGTTCTATAATAACGATATGTTATCATGATCAACATGTAATTTTTTTTCAAATGCGGTAAAACATTTAAAATCGCATTGCGAAGTATGGGAATGTAAAGTCGGAAGTTTTCTTGTTTTGTTTTTATCATTGCACAATTCATTTCTGTTCAAAAATAAAGGAAATTGGTTACTTATTTATCGAACTACCAAAGATAGAACAGTTTTCGAATTCTTCACTAATCGATTTTCATCACTGAATCGATACTCTGTGAAATTCTCTAATACGCATGTTTCTTTTATATTCAAGGAAATTGAAAGTTAAGAATTGATATGAAAAGATTCATTTCCTTATTCATTTCCTTTTGATACCGAGTTTAAAAGTTCATGGTTCATGATCCACACACACGCACATACCTGTAGTTAGAGGTTAATAGCTTATTGATCACTAGTATTTAAATATATGTATTTTTAAAATTTTTTACTGCTGTTTAATAGACCTGTTAATTAATCTATTAAAAAAAGTCTCGAACTTTTAGTTATCCGTAAAAACCAATTAATCACAATGACAATGTTTTTGAATTTGAAGTTGTTAACCTGGATATTGGTACATTTTTTTTTTTGGCTTTAGGATTCTGCATATTTTTTGGTTGTGTAGAATGTTTAACTTGTTAATAAATAAATTTTCCGATTATTAATGAGAATTATTTTAATTTTCAGATGCGGTGGACCAAGAAAGTTTCCATGTGGCCCGTCGGTCTAGTAACTCAATTTGCAGTCAGCTCACCTGTGATAAAGAATGGGAAAGTGATTGGTTTCTACGATGGATGGATTGCAGGAAGAAAATTTGCAGTCGACATGGCTGGATTTGCTGTCAATATCGAATTTTTACTCCAGGTGACTATTTTCCATGCATATTAAAACAATTTTTCTAACATTGGAATTGCTTCATAAGAAACAATTTGAGTCGAGTTGTTTTAAGCTGGTTTGAATATTCTGATGTCAGAATAGCAACTGTATATTAGAGTAGTAGGCCTAGTCTTAAGTATAGAGCATGTAACTTTTTAAGTTATCACAAACATTGTGCCACTTTTTAACATTGTTGATGACTTAATTGAAGAGCTTGGTGCGAAAGGGTGTAAAATTACATTCGGATTCGTTTAAAGGTTTGAACTTGCCTTGCTGTCTATGAGCCACTTCACACTTCCTGCACTAATATCTTTGCACATATTGTTGTTTGCACATATTGTTTGCTCAGAATTATGTGTTAGGATGGTAGCAAGGCACATAACACATTCGAAAATGCTTCTAAGTAATTTTTGACAAAAAATGTTACTTAACATCTTTTTGCACCAAGCTTTTCAATTAACTCACCAGTTAGTGAGTGTGCAAGATGATTATGTTTGGTTTGGTATTTGTGTATTGAACAACAACCACTATCATGGGAACAGCATGGGGTGGTTGTTATTAAACTCACCTAAGCTGGTGTTTATAAGTATAGATGTTCGTTCAGGTTAGTTAAAACAACGACAATCAATTATGTCATTAATCATAAAATTAATACATTTTTGTTCGTTTTAACTAACCTCAACTAGTATTTATACTCCTAGAAATGTGGCGCCCTCATATTGGAGACTGTTGTTTAACACACAAGTACTTTTAGTTTTGTAATTTTTCTTCTCTTATATTGTGCTAATACTTGTTCATTTTTCGATTTTGTTTCAGAAACCTAACGTAACGATGCCATTTGTTGTTGGTTACGAAGAAGATGGGTTCCTCAAGAGTCTGCAAATCACATTGAAAGATATCGAACCCAAAGCCAAAAATTGTACTGAGGTAATTATCGTTATCACCATTTGTTAAGCATAAAGGTCTTCTGCTGACACTCAATTTTTGGTGTGACAATAATTTGTGGACATCAGCTACTTGCCCAATCAATAAAAACTGGTTTGCAAGAAGCTGATGTCATAGTTGTTCACAAATTGCTCCACTTGTCAAACAAAAACTGTGTCAGGAGACCTTACACTACTACGACTATCCTACTACTAACAGCAATGGTGTCACGTATTAGAATATCAAATTCAATTGTAAGTTTGGATCATTAGAAGCATTCAGCGAGTATTGTTTGATTTACAAACACCCGTTATAACTGAATCGCAATTGAAGAGCTTATTTTCAAAACGTCTTATCTCCAATTTTGATCATTTTTTAGTTAATTGGCTCTGAAAACTATCTGTAATCCAAATATTTCATTTTCAAGGACTCAAAATTATTTATCCACTGAAAAGCACTCTCATAAACCACGTTTTTATGCAAAATCATAATAGTCAAATGAATAAAAATAAAACCATTTCCTGAGAAATTGTATTTTATGGACTTAAGACGTTTTGGAAATAAGCTCTTAAATTCTTACAAATATTTTGTTTTTATTTAATTTTTATTTATTTTTATATTTGTATGCACGCTTATCAATATTCAATAACCCACTGTCTATTTTCATCACCAGGTTTTAGTGTGGCACACGAAAACGGTCAAAAACAATCCCCCAAAGAAGAACTTGCGAAAGGACGTAGACAAGTATCGTTACACTAACATCATGGATCTTTGGAAAATCATCACTTGAAGAATTTAAAAATCACAAAAAGAAAAGAACAATAACCAACTTAAAAATCGTCCTTCTTTGCACTCATTCCGTCGACGTCCTTCCTACCTTTGCCCTTATATTAAGTGTCCCGCAATGGTCGTGACAGCACCGTCAAAATAGGGGTTTGCCAGTTATGCGAAGACGAATACGACGTTCGAATCATTTGTGGATCGAATGATTTCGTTGTGAAATGAATGGATGCAGCAAGTTTTTGGTGCTTATTGCTTATTTGTAAGAACTCGATTTTACTTTTTTGGAACGTGTTGTTGTGAAGTATCTTTCTCCCCGTACGAAATCTACTCATGTTCTGTTTTTCGTTTTTTGATTTTTATCGTTGTCTTTCACGTACATTATTGCTTCTCGCCAGGGGTCAATCGTGAGTAAAGCAAAGATTTCAGTATTTGCGAAGATTTTTAAGCACCTGGATTTCTATTTTGGAGGTTTGTTTTTTACTACTGAAGGTATTACTATTATTACTTAACTACTACTACTACTACTGACTCTCATTTTGTTAGTTTTGATCAAAAAAACAAAAAACAAAACACTCAATTATCCATCATGTCTCTTAATATCTATTGTTGAATTTTGTTTTTCTACGTTTCGCATCTCGATTAGAGATTTCAATGTAGATACATTATTATTATTATTATTATATATATTTTTTTGAAACTAGAATTACAATTTATTTATCTTTAAGAGTCGTGTAGGAAGGTTGTGATGAACACATTCATTAAACAAAAATGTTTGTTTTTTTGGACTTAATGATGTTTTCAATTAAGTACAGCTTCTGTTTGTTTTTTTCAGGAGTGTGCGATTTGTTTTATCATCGTGTTAATGATGTAAGTGCTTGGTTAAAATGTTAACTATATAAACTATGAAGCTCGTGCAGTATACTGAACACGAAGGAACGGATAAAGGTAAATATACAAAGAGTAAGATCGTTTTCCATTTCAATGTTGCAATGCAGTAAATTGCTCAAGTGGTTATTGCAACTACAACTATCTGAACCTTGTTTGTTTAACATCATTGGGATACATACTTGTAAATATTATGGACAATTCTAATTTATAAATTCTCTACCTATAATACGATAGAAATTGATGTAGATATATTTTTTGATAAATTATTAAAAATCGAGCCCGTGGTCTCACTTTACGATAACAAGAATACGTACAAAATTGAAATTTACAAAAAAATTTTTAAATCTAGTATTTATTATTTATTTATTTTTATTTAATGAGAATTACAATGCAGATTTAGAATTAAGATTTATAATACAGTGTGAACTTAAAAAATTTAATACACATCAATGTGATATGTCATCGACAAAGTAGATAATAGCTGAAATTTTATATTTCATAAAATTATAGAAATCGTAAAACAGTATAAAAACAAAATGCAAATAAGTGTGAATATAAATACCAGTTTAAGTTATAAAATACAACAGTAGTTTATCATTAATCATAAAATTAAAAAGCTTTTTATCTAAGCTAACCTCAAACCATTAGTGCCATAACAAAGCTGACTCAAAAGTATTATTTTTTGTATTCATAAGGAAAGTGTATTCATATTTTGTATTAGTAAGGAAAGTGTTGAAATTACATGAACTATAAAATTTAACCATATAAGCATTTTTTGTACTTTTGCGTTACAAGTTTTACTTTTTGGCACTTTTATTTTTTGCGGCTTTCCAGCTATAAAAAAAGTATTTTAATTTCAAATTATAAGTTTGAATCCAGCTTTACTGTGTACACGTACAGTATAATTTAATCTATCACGGAGTAACTTGCTCTGTGCGCTGCATGAAGTCAAATTAACAAATGACGTCATGCACCGTAGCGTCATGCACCGTAGCGTCACTTGTCGATAAAAACCAACAACTACATGAGTTTCATTTCGTATTCGGTTTCCACTATTTGATTGAAATCAATTTACAACTTTAGCGTGGTTTTTATAATTATTTTTTTGCATTAAAATTGCATTTAATGAAACTGAGGTGATATTAGTGAACTGACGACAAAAAGTTTAATGAAATATATAAACTGGTGTACAAATTTGGAGGTCAACAAATGGAAATGATGTAGTAATTCGAGTTGAATGTCGTTTTTAACCATTCATTAATTTAAAAAAAATTATTGAGTTAAAAATGACACTATCTACGCTTATTTTAATACGTGGTGTATAATAAAAAATTTAGTCAACTTGAAGATGTTAAAAGGGTAAGGACGTTGTTGACAATGTCGTAAATCAAAGTTTTTAAAATTACACGTGATTTAAGTAGTTTACAATAGTGCCTGTACTACCGGTACTGTCTTTCTATGTGTGTATACATTGTAGAATATATGATAAATGTATGTCGATACATCATATGTATACATCTACTGTATGCATTATGCACGATAATGATATGCACCTGTATATACGTACCGGTATGTCACTGGTATAAGGGCATATGAAGAAACCTACATGCCTACAGGTATGTACATGGGAATACCATATACTGTACTGTATACAATATTACAAGTATGATCTGGTATAAGTATAGCTACACAATAATAATATAGATTAATTTTCTATCTATATAGTTCTTCAGTCTCCCCCCCCCCCGTATAACGCTCTTTGTAACATTGAAAACCAAATACACATTGAAAATTTAAATAAACAGAGGATTAAAGAAAGGGTTTCAGGCAGCATAATGGTAAGCCATATTTTTGAAATTGTTCAGAAGATCCGTTTTGAGAAACGGTGAGAAACTCCATAGAGTACCACACTAAGCAACAAGGTGATTTTCTCCATTATGCTTCCAGTTTCTGGAAAATCCAGGAGAGTGGTGAAGTAACATGCTAGAAACGGTACTGAGAAACAGTTTGATGTAAAAATGTCAGTTTTTAAAAAACTGTGGCTAACCATTATGCTGCCCGAAGCCCTTTAAATGTTTTGTTTTATACTAGCACCCGTCATTAATGACGGGCTGTCACCGAGTAAACTGTACTACCAAAAAAGGCACAGGTACTATAAACGTTTAGGAATTCTTTGTCGCCGTTGTTTTGATAATATTCATTCGTATAAATCAAGTCTTCAGTAGTTGCAAACTATGAATTAATGAGAATTTACTTATTTTTCTTCTGTGATAGCATGGGGGATCTTAAACTTGAAAAACCGGGTTTATGTTTGCCTTTTTTGTTTTATTAGACATTGTAGGCGTTTTTTTTTTGCTATAACATTAAGAACATATATAATGTATATTTTTATACTCGTTATATTAGTTTCACTATATACTGTTAATTAAACACCAATATGGCAAACGTTATATGCCAGTATATGAAGAGTATGCTTAAAAATGATTTTTAATGTACTTGTGTGATAATCATAATAGATTTAAATATCCTTGTTGAGTTTTAACTAAAGAAATAAATTGCAGTGGATAATATTGTTCTTAGATTATTTTACAAACGGAACATTCGATTGAATTGCATTTTGCACATTTGACCAACTATATTAATTGAGTACCCATGGGTTTTTCCATAAGTCGGGGTCGCTGATTCCAATGATATCAACAAAGAATTTTCCATTTTCACTCAGAAATCTTTCAAAACAGGCTGCATTACTGAACCTTGATCAAGAAATGAATGAAATGTTTTCTAAATTACAAATAAATCTTTACACTGAAAACGTTGATAATGCATTATTTTTGGAAATGTATAGTATAGTTGTTTGGAAATGTGATCGTCATCCTAATGGTAGATAAATAGTTTGAAAATCGATTATCGATGTGTACCAACTAGAACAGCGAAATGTACTTTCAGTGGTATATTATGCTGTTATACCACTCCATAAAAAGTTTTATTAAGTCAAAAAAAGTTTTAAATGTGAAGCAGATCATTTTTCATCGGCTGTTAGAGCTCAATAGTATTCTAAATAATACCAAACATCCGTTGCACCTTATCCAACGAAGATTGGGTGAGCATAGCTGACAATAGTCGAGAAACACAATGGCAATTATTATGGCAAAACGTATAGCCATAATGAAACCCAATAACTTTAATAGCCTATGGAAATTCATTAAGACTTCTACGATATCAACACCTACACGTTTCCCTGCCGAAAAATTTATTGAATTCTTACAATGGTACAATAACCTATTGGACCTTCCGCTTGATCCGCTTACATGCTTACGTTTATCTAATGATAATTTAATCATCCACCTAAACGTCTCCACTTCTGATATTGATACGATCTTGAAAACTCTTAAGCTAGTGAGTTCCTATCTCAATGATATAATTGACAAGCAATATCTTTTCAAATGTTATCAAGATTTAATGTATGAGATTGTTGAACTCATTAATAACATGGCACGGCACGTATGCCAGCATCAGTAGGTTGTGATCTTTGAATCTCTTGATAATAAGGAATCGGTCACTGCTATCAGACATTTACATCGGTTGATCGAATCCATGAATCGTGGTGATTTGAAATTTGTTGTTGAACAAACAGTCAATGGAACTGAATGGGTGGTTTGAGACCCAAACAATCAATTGGTTCTTGGACTAAAATACGAATGGGAACGTGCATCTGAGCATGAGATTGATCAGAATTTAGAAATTGGTGCCATTCCGTTAGCTGTCGAATCTCTTGCTGTCAAATCTGAAAATAAAATAGACGATTTATGCGATTTTGCTTTCGGATATAAAACCTAAACTTGATCTTCCATCTTTGTCGAATTATCGTGCTCCACTTTCTACGAATGTGTTCCAGGTCAAAGTTTAATTATTTTTATTTATTTTATAATCAAACACTCTAATGAGTAAACAATTTTACATAAATTTATACAAACAAGTTAAGATAAGTACTATTATAGATGATCCTTTGCTTAGTGGTGTTCTTCGTGCATCAAACAAGAAACTATGGTTTACGCCAGGTGTATGGAAACAAATGAAACTATTAAATTTAAGACGCCAAGTGCTGTTTCAAACTTTGCAACAAAGTCAGGGGATACGAGTAAATCCGATCATGTGAAGATCGGATTACATTGTTGCGATCTCAAATTATAGAAACTGGTAGAAACAATCGTAATTAAAGAATGTTTAGTAACATTGGAACGATTAAATTTGACTTATGAAATTCACGACAATGAAAATGAAACGAAAAGTCCTGTGTTTGCATCTATGAAAAAACATAAACAAAATGGTTCTAACAAAAAAGTAACATAAATTGTACTACAAAAGAAACACGGTACAAATGCTCCAAGTGCAATAAGACCTTCGCATTATTGTCCGTTTTCTAGAAGCATAATAATACTCATATAAAAAGAAAATACAAATGCCTCCATTGCAAAAAGTTAGTTAGCCGCTCTACTAGTTTAGAATCACATAACTTAACACACACTAGAACAAAACCTTACAAGTGCTCCATTTCTGAAATGAAATTTGCTAGGAATCAGAATAAAGTTTGAAATGAGAAAATTCAAACACGTGAAAGACCCTACACATATTCTACCTTGCTTCGTTTATGCATTCACCTTGAAAATTCATCAACGATTCACACAGGTGAAAAACTTTACCAATGTTCCACTGGCAAAAGAAAGCTTTGTTCGAGTTTCTCATTTGAATGTTTATGAAGAAAGGCACACTGATGAAAAACCTTATGAATGTCTCACTTCCAAAAACAAAAAAATTCATCAAACAATTCACACAGGTGAAACATTTTACGAATGTTCCAATTGCAAACGAGGCTTTGCTGGGGTATCTAATTTAAACAGGCGTCAATGAATCCACACAGGTGAAAAACGTATCACTTGCCAAAAGAGTTTTGTTCATTCGCGTGACTTAGAAATTTATCAAATAATTCACACAGGTGAAAAATCTTTTGTAAAAAGAGCTTCATACAGTCATCTGCTTTGAAAATCATCTCTTTGAAAATCACTCATCGGCTTTGATTTACCTGTCATATTAATAAATTAATAATGCAACTTAATCGCTGTTTATATTAATCTAAAAAGCTCAAAACTGTTTTAACATGTAAAGAAAAAATAAACTACATAAAATCTAAGATAATCCCCATCATTCAATATGGTATCATAGTCTGGTCCGATGCTCCCAGATATCGTATTAGTGCAATTCAAGCTGCTTTCAACAGAATTTTGAGAAGTTTATTTAACCTTAATATTTATACCTCTATGACTTCCTTCCTTGAAACACAAAAACTTTTAACTATCAGTCAGTTAGCCATCTACTACAGAATAATAAAAATTCATAGATCATTTAAACAAACTCAACATCCATGTCACTTGTTGATTAATTTCGCTACTAATCACGATGATTTTCGAACCATTCAAAACTACAAAATTATTTATACAAAAAACCTAACAACTCAGCAAAGTGAACGTTATCTTTAAAAAATTTGAACGATTTACCAATTTATATCGGACGAAAAAGCTTTGACTGCAATCATCACAAATGTCAATTGCAATGTTCCCATTTCAAAAAAATTTTATGTAAACATATTTTACATGTTTAATTCTTTTAATGTTTTGTTATTAATGTTATCAAATTATAAGTTTACAATGTTTGTTCCTATGGAATGTATAATAGTAAATAAATAAATAAATAAAAATTCATCAAAAAATTCACACAGGTGAAAAACCTTACGAATGTTTCATCTGTGAAAAAAGCTTCACTCGTGTATACAACTTGAGACATCACCAAACATTGCACATTAATGAAAAACCTTAACGGATGTTTCACTTGCAAAAGAAATTTTGGTCAGGAATTTAAGAAGTCATTTATGTCAGATACTACAGTAGTACCAATATAAGTCTAAACAAAATGATGATGATGCTTACAAGCCATAAATATAGTACCCGTATGTGACTTTACACATTTAATAAACAAAGTGGATCTGAATGATTTGTACAAACTTTGTAAAAATGTTCTAAGAATTAGCAGAAAATGTCCCTTGCACATAGTGCAAAGTTCAAACTGTCGTCGTAACTTCCTAGACAAAACATTTCCAACCCCTTGTTCATTCGTCAATTTTTGCTAGTGTAAATCCCTAGGGCCTAGATATTTTTCTCAAAGTTTTACAGATCATTCAGATGCACCCTGCATTAGGTCGATTAGTGATGTTTATATTTGATTTTTGGGAGTTTCACTAAAATTCAACTTGTTGCTCCTTCTTCCTTCGTTTGCTGAATAAGCTTTTCAAACTGTCAAGAATTAATTTTTGATGAACGTTTTTATCATATTAGACACTTTTTTTGTTTTTATTAAATTCTAGCTCTAGTGTCATGGAAACATTGTATAGTTATTTTTATTTTATTTATATTATAACTGAACTTAAATATATACAAAAAAAGGCGCGTTTTTGACGATATGACTCATTTGGCCTCAGCTCTGTTTTCACAAACAATTTCCTAAGTGTTTTATTTTTCATGGGTTTCATATCTACAAAACATCCTAAACGTTTTATTTTTAATTCAGGTCGAACTATTTCTACACCACTTAATTAAAATAAACTATTAAAAATAATTATTTAAATGTTTCTTTCCACAGTAGTATTTATTAACAATCTAGTTGCAGCTTTTTGCCGTTCGGTTGCGCTAGCTGTATTAAAATTAAATATACAAGCTTGTTGCTATGGTCACAGCAGTAAGATGCTAGCTTTTGTACCCGGATCTAGTACATGGATCCTGGATCATGAAGAATTTTTATTAGTTATTGGTTGACGACTTCAAAACTGTTTAACCATTTCAAGTTATTGGCGTTATTGGCACACTTTCAACGTTGAACCATCCAATATTTCGCGGACGACGACTTAAATACGTGAGTTTTATTTATTTAACGTTTTATAGACATAGCCTTAATTACAAGGGTATGAAAAAGTACAGTAAAGTAATTGAAAGCGACGTATATTTAGCGGGTGAACAACTTTCACTTTACCTAAATGCCGAGTTGAAAAATTATCGATATGAATATTGATATTACAATATTAATGACATTGTAAATATATAATAAAAATTATATATTTCTAATTTATATTTAAAAATTATATATTTCTAATTAATTTCTCCTAATTAATTTGTAAAAAATATTAGACCACAGACAGATGGATAGAAATTGATACACTCGCACCTTGTGCAATATTTTAGGGATTGCGTGAAGCATATTATTTTGTTTTTATCATGTCATTTGTTACTGACGAGGTGAACGTTGCGCTAAATTGCCAAATCGGAGAAACACGCAGAGCAGAAATTATAACAAAACCCGGAACCTTTGGAGTTGAAACTCCTTGAGACTCCGAGTAAAAAATTGTAAGGTGACCGTTAGTCAAGGAGGTGGATATAAATATACAAGCCATGATTTAAATCACGAACATAAAGTTGGTGGTTTCATTGTTTAAAAATATTTTCTATTTTAAATTGGGTACTTAAATTAAATGATTTGTAATACTGTGTGCTAAAAGCATATGCTTTTAGCATATGCTTATGCAAAAATAGTTGCAGCATTTACTATGTAGTAAATGCTGCAACTATTTTTAACAATGAAACACAACGATTGATATAAAAAAAAATTGCCTTTAGTAAATAAACTGCATTCCATATAAATTATATTTATATTTTACAAACTTATATCATGGTCTTATAAATACTCTTAGAGTATTATAAGGCCATGCTTCTATTATCTGTATATTTATATATTTCTCTAACGTAGACTCAAGTTCTAAATCCACCCAAGTTTACTATAGCAATCAGAGTAATCAATAAAATTCACAGGATCTGGATTGTTTAAAATTAAAAATACCTACAACAATTACCTATGCTTATTTTAAAAATATAAAAAAATAATTTAAACATAAATAGAATATAAAAATACTATTTAGATGAATATAATTTTTAGCTTGCGCCAAAAAAGCATATATTTATCATTATTAAACTTTATTGCATTCCCTGGGAACAGTTGGACAACACAAACACTAAAAAAAGAAAGTAATACACTTAAAGAGTTTAAACATACAAAAAAAATAAATTACAAAACTTCTACAACAAGTCATCGTCAAGTCACGATTAGACATTTTTAAAAACAAAAATTTAAAGGCAAAAATTTAAAAGTAAAAAAAAAAAAATCACAAACATTCCATTTACCAACATTCCATTGATATTCTTTATTTACCAATTACCAGGTGTATTTTTTATTTGCTTGAACTCTTTTCGACTTTCTTATTATTTCTAAATTTTACTTTCACTAACTTGTAGTAAAAATTGCGCTGGTTTACCGCTGGTCATATTGAAGCCGCATTATATAAGTCTCTCGTTATGCATGGATTGCTACAATTTTTGAATCGCATTAAATCAAAACCGCGTTGTAAAAGTACCGCGTTATACGAGGGTCACCTGTGACATATTTTAAATTTACCGCCAGGACGGATAAATACATTAAGTTGCGCAGAAACTGCGTCAGTCTATAGTTAGCGGACATGAAGTATAGTAAGTAGTTTATTCAATTTGTTTACGATGAAAATTTTTGTATGAAATTTTTTGAATAAATCATCTATGTGGGGGGCCAAATTTGAGTTTATTGTCGATATGAAGGCCAAGAATTGAGATAGGAATCCAACAGACTATATGATCTTCCATGTTCGATTTTAACTAAACTCACTGTTGGTCTTTTTCAGAAAGAGCAATAATTCAGGGCTAGAATAAATCTTCCAGTTTTTTGACAGGGTTTAATTTTATTTATTGTTATCATATGTGAAATTACACAGAACTGGTATGATGTCGAATGCACAGCACGAATGCCAGCCTCAGCAGGTTGTGAAATTTGAATCTTTCAGTAAAAAGGAATCGATCACTCTTAACAGCGATTTAAACGACATGGTCCAATCCTTGAATAGTGGTGGTTTGGAACTCGTCGGTGAACAAATAATGGAACTGAATTGGGGACCATTGGTCATAGGACTATTGGTCACAGGTTATTGGTCATAAGGACTATTGGTCATATGGGCTTTTGGTCATAGGGTTATTGGTCATAGGACTATTGGTCACATACT
>JAQIWH010003726.1:0-18995 GCA_034695005.1 Cryptops parisi
CCATTGGTTTTGCGTAATTGATTGTCATTGTTTTAGTTTTTAGACTATTGAGTCTCATATTGCGTTTCTCGAACCACAGGCGAATGTTTTCAAAATCGTTCTGAATCTGTGTTTGCGCCACATGAGATTCAAAGCGTGGATACTCTAAGACAAGAAAATTATCATCTACATAACTCATTAAGAGGGAATGTAGGGGTAAATTGAAGAGGTCATTAGCTACTGCTGCATATAATAACGGGGCCATTGAGGTACCCTGGACAACACCACAGGAGGATTTAACCCTTGTGGCCTCGATTGTGCCGATCTGGAAGTATCTTTCTGTTAGGTAACTATGCACTAGGAGTATTGCTGAATTGGAAACACCCAGACTTATGAGCTGACTAACAATCAGTTCTCTAGGCACTGTATCATAGGCTTTTTCAATGTCCATTGACATAATAATGATACCGTAATTCTTTATCCTTGCCTCTATCACAAGATTATAGATATATAAGATGGCAAACATTGCTGGCTTTCCACCAATGACACCATAGGCACGAGGAGGCGTGGTGTCCGCTAAGATTTTTTTTACTTCAACGAAGAGAAACTTGTCTGCAAATTTTGCAAGATAGGGGAGGCGAGCAATTGGCCTATAAGATGTTATCGAATTGCTAGGTCCTCTCTTAAAGACTGGGTTGATCGAAGCGATTTTCCAACTAAGGGGGTAGGTGGCATGATCGTGAAGGTAATTAAAAAGTTGAATAATAAGAGTTTTATATGAATCAGGGATTTTGGTCAAAATCTCCTTATTAAATATATCACCTGGAAAGCCGCCTGATTGCCTCATAGGTTTAAGGGCTTTATTGTAGTCTTGTATCGATATGACATTAGTCAGTGGTAGTTCTTCATCATGCAAAAGAGGAAGTGTAAAATCGGCCTTTAAAGGGATTTGGAGGGGATTATTACACCAATTAAGAAAACGAACATAAAGTTCAGGAGAAAGCTTTTTTACATTAGCAGTAGTGGACAAACCAATTAACTTCCACAAAGTGGAAATATTAGTTGCTGACATAATCATGTTTCTCTTAGAAACTTTTACTGCTGTTTTAAATTTACGGTTTGCTAACTTTTTTTTTAGTATTTATAAAGGTTCGAGGCTTTATATGATTTATAAGCTTAGAGGGCGCCAAACGGGTATATATATGAACAAAATTTGGGCTCGCACAGAGCCTCTGTATCGTGCTTGCTATACGCGAGTTTTGGACTTGACAAATACTACTCGATCATCCTAACAACAAAATATAGTTTTGAGTTTGACACTATACATAGTTAAAGGGTTTAATTTAATTTATTTTCATTCTTTGCCGTTTTCGCTTGTCTGTCAGTTTCCATGCGCGGCTGTTCTTCCTACTAAATCCTATTTAGTTTTGACGCCTTTTTCGTTCTCCTGTTAAACTTTAACATTCGTTCTTTTTTAACTGGACTGGAAATGAGATTAATAGTTCAGCTTTGTTTTTCCTCGGGTTTAACGCTTGTGACATATTAAAATTGAACGAACGTGGCATTGCCATCATTGAGTGTTTACTACTCTTGTACAATAAGCTATTATACTTGTGTTTTTTATGTACACTCTTTGCTTAATGTTGTCTGATATTTGGTCGTTGTTTTTATTTCATTGGTTCAACGAACTAAATTTTATTCCTCTCAACTTGAGGTTTGAACTTTTCTGCGAATCCTCATTTGCGAGAATTCTGAGGAACGCCTAAAATGACGAGGCTAAATCTGATTGATTCAATTAATTTTGAAATTTTTATACGAGAATAATCGTTTCGTTTGTTTTGTAATGAATTCAAAATGTAAGCTTCGTTGTTTGTTTTTTTTAATTTCAACTATTAATCATTGAATCGTTTAAACTGATGTCATTTTTGTACTCTTGTCAGTTTCATCATTTCGCCGCCTCCGAACGCTACCGTCTACCGAACAATCGCTTCGATCACGTGGTCGTGAAGCGCGTGCTGGCGTCGACCTATCGGGTGGCAGTCGTTGTTCGACTGGAGCGTGCGAAGGACGCGCGTCGAAGGGAGAAAGGTGTACTACGAGGAGCGTGAGAGGAGCAGCCGCTGAGCACGAGTTGTGTGCGCCGAGCAGGCTCGCGCACCATGGAGGAGGAACTGACATGCCCGGCGTGCCATCAGCTGTTCTGCAACCCCGTGCTACTTCCTTGCTACCACTCGCTATGTCTCAACTGCGCCGTCATCGCCCAACAACCGGCTCAGCCTCCTCCTTCGTCGACGACGACAACGACGACCACCGTCGTCGACACGACCGCCGACACCACCGCTTTGCTCGCGCCCGTGGGAAGTGGCGGCGGCGGCGAACCTAGCATTTTGGACGGCACGACGACGACGACGACGTCGACCACGTCGTCCGACGCCAACGACGTCGACGACAAACTCAGCCTGCTGAGCGAGACCGACAGCGGCGTGGTGTGTACGAGCCGTCCGAGCAGTTACGTCGGTACGCCCAGCCTCCTGTTCCCCCCTTTGCACAACCCGGCGCTGTCGCTGGCGTGTCCAACTTGTCGCAAAGTGGTCTACTTCGACGAGAATGGAGCCCGCAACCTGCCCAAGAACCGGGCGATGCAAACGATCGTTGACAAGTACGGCGAAGCGAGGAACGTGCCCCTCAAGTGTCAGCTGTGCGAGGGCGAACCTCGGGACGCGGCCGTGATGTGCGAACAGTGCGAAGTGCTCTACTGCGAAGCGTGTCGCGACGGGTGTCACCCGATGAGGGGACCCCTGGCCAAACACACGTTGCTGGCGCCCCGCCAAGCCAAGGGAGAACTTCGCGAGAAGAGCAAAGGCAAGGAGACCAAGTGCGCCGAACACGACGACCTGCCTCTGGGTCTGTACTGCATGTTGTGTAAAACGCCTCTGTGCAACCAGTGCCTCTCCGACGGACGACATCCCAGCCACGACGTCCAACCCCTCGCCGGAATGTGCAAAGCTCAAAAGGTGAGACTTTTCATTTTTTTCATTGTGGCCCACTTTTTAATAATGTAGCTTATACTAAAAGAATCGACGTATTGCCCCCCCCTCCCCCCATAACGTGGGTTCAGGTCTTTTTTGGTTCGTTTTTGTTTTCAGTGAAAAAAAGTGGAGCTGGGAACTTGGGTTGACATCAAAAGAATCGAGTTTCCAATCCTCACGTTGTCCCACTTTTCAAACTTTTTTTTTTTGGGTGGTTATCTGGGGTTGAATAACGATGATGGCGAAATGTGAAGGTTCTAAATGTCGTTTAATCGTCGAGCTTTATCTCGAATTAAAAAAAAGAGAAAAAGTCAATACAGTCTCGAGAAGTTGCATTTCAAGACGAGGGCATTCTTTGTTTACCTTTCGATAACACCCTCGTGTGTTGTGGAATACTCAATGTTGTGCGGCACGATCATAACGAGAACCTTGAACTTTTCTTTTCCTCCACGTTTTTTCTTGTTCTTCAACTTCAAAGGACGATAGCTCGTCAAAACCTCTTCTCCCTTCGAAACATGTCAAAATTTGTAATCATAGTTAAAAAAGAAAGTTCAGAAAAAACTGTTTTCGCCATTTTTTTTTTTTTTTGGTCACAAACCGGTGGTTATCAAGCATATAGACCTTACGACTCGGAACAGCTGTGAACTAGACCTTGAAATAAAAGAAAGAACTTTTAGACCACTTGTTGCCATAGGGACGACACCCGTCTATTGCTCTCTATTCCAATTAAATGCTGAAATAGATCGTTATAAAGCAATTACTATTGCACCTAGTTGCCATGGTTATGGCTAATGGTTGCTATGGTAACGAGTACTATACGTGCTATGGCAGCAGTCCCTAAACCTATTGAAAGTTTAGATATTCCTTTTAGGTTATTAGTTTCTAATGGCTATTTTCAACTGATAATTGGGCGGCCTTGTTGACTACTAATTGGTTTAAATGTGATATTTTTTAAATGATATTTTGAATTATTAGTTTTCTAGTTTTATTTTATTTTTATGATTCGTTGGATCTCGTAAATGCATCTAGGCTAGGGTGTTGCTGACGATAATCTTATAACTGCAAAGTTTGCATTATTCCATATTATTGATTGAAAACATACTTCAAGTTGTGAAAGAAATACAAGGAATCCGAAAATTGACTTTATCGCTTTTATTCGAATTTGTACAGATGATTTTAAAAAATTATTGTTTAAAAAAATAACCTTGATGTCAATCGTGTAATTACCGTTAAAACGACGAATTCTTGAGAAATACAACGTTTTAAAATATTTAAATTAGATTTGTTTTCAGTGTATTTAAATATAGGAAAAGATGTGAATTTCGTTTTTTTTTCCAATGTTCAATGTAGAATTTAGTCAGAACGTGATTTGTTGAACTTTAATGGTTGTGATTTTCAAGTTGTTGGATGGCAATCATTTAAGTTTATGTATTGCACCCCCTGTTCCGGGCTGGCGCACTTGAAGGTCAATAGTTTTCACTATAAAACTTTCACCAGAGCAGACGTTTCCTGCAAAAAATGGGTCAATGTCCCCCTCCTACGTAGTTCGTAGGGAAAGAAATGGACGTAACTCGATCGTCCCGTTTGTGAAATGTATAAAAAATGCAAAACGCAGAATGAAAAATTAAGAACTGTGTTGGTTGGTGGAACGAATGTCAACAAGCCACACGACTGTCGAAGTGCCAATTAAAATTTAAATGTGTCCTCCTCCTCCTCTTCCTCAATCGATTTCTCGAATTTGCCATTCTAAATCGTGGAGTTGTAAGATTTGATTATCGGTGTTGTTTTGCTTAGTTCAATGACAGCTGTTAGGTTGATGGTACACGTTGTCATCGAGGGCTAAACTAAATATGGCGATACATATTTTTAGTTTGTTTGCTCTTACTTGGCTAGAAACCAAAATTTCGCAGGAAGGGTGTAGATGTATATTTTTTTTTTTTTTTGTGCGAGGAAGTTTGTTTGGCTTTGATGGATGAGTTCTCATTTGCAAAACAATCGCGAGTTTCAATCGCCACGTATACCACCCACCTGTGAATTTTATACGAAAATCTGGAGATAAGATATCTACGTAACAGATGGTGAAGTCATCAAGGTTGGTGTTATACGAGCGTATAACACCAACACGAGTTATCGGGATGAAATCGAATCGTGTTGTACTTTGGTACATTTTACTTTCATCCACTCACTTTGATTTGATCTCTGCACGCAAAATACAAACATGAAATCAGAGAGGTTCAAATTCAAGCCGGATTTTTTTTTAGTTTTCTTGCATTGAAATAAACCTGGTTCAAATTTGAACTTTTCTCTTGAGGTGCAATTTTTTTAATATACAGTATGTTACATACAAACAATGTACATAACCTAGGCAAAGTATTAAATAACATTGTATAGAATTTTTTTTCCAAAGTATGAAATAACATTTTATGGAACTGTGTAGGTAAGTTTAGATTTAGGTTAGTTAACATTTTCTCTTAAGAAAAAAATTGAAGCCTTAATTTAAACTTGACCTAAATTTTTAACATAACCATTTCAATGCTAATTTCATGCATTGATTATATACAATTCATGGATTATATACATTGCCTTTAACCTATGTATTTTTTTTAAGATTTGCACATAGATAATTGAAACAAAAATGTGATTAGGGTGGACTTACCAATTTTTTTTATGTAATATTTTAAATACTTGCCTATAATATAATTATAACTTATTTTTATAAATCAAAATTATAAATTACTATTTGTTTTCATAATTGATAATAGGATGGTCTCTAGCAGTTTTATTAAAATTGACATTATTGTTTCGAAATTGCATTGATCTAAAAGTGAAAGTTGGGGTCGAGTTTTGGCCGCGAATCATTTTGTCATTTATCCGGCTCATAACCGTGACCAATGTCGAAATGAAAAATTAGTTGTATCGCAACCATCAATTCTTCTAAACTCGAAAGTTTCTTTGATGTGTCTATAGCTATACCAAGCAATTAATTTTGAAAGATGTTAGCAAAAGTTTGTGTCAACCAAATTCTTCATTCGTTTGTTTATTTATTTTATTTTTGTTACTGTATTTATTTCACTCGCGATTACGCATGGCCGTGTATTTTAATCGTTTCTGGTCGTTGACCCACAAAACAAAAAAAAATAAAAGAAACGTCGCGAAAGTCGAAACCATCTGGTGGAAAAGCAAATAAAATGATGGAAAAGAGTTAAATTGTTAGCGAGTAAGAGAAGTAGCGCTAGCTTAGCTTAATCATGGTCGTCATCGGATAATCCGAATTAGGGGGCGTTGTTAGCGGAAGTTACAAAAGGGGGAAAAGAGCGAGCAATCGATGGAGGCAATTAAAGGCTCGCTCGTGATTGTAAAATTGGCTCAATCGTTGCGTTTATTATTTTTCTCGCACTTCGGTGTTGTATCGTCCAATTTTTTTTTTTCTCTTATAAACCGTCTTTGGGGTGTCTGGTCACGTGATTTATAGCTTCTCATATCTGACGACGACGGGGAATGCGTAGTACGGACAACTGTTATTGGATGAGGATGATGGATGGTGCGAGGACATTATTAAGACCCATCTCGAGTGCCCTAGGAGCTTCTTCGATGGGCTCGAAAATTGGACCCTGTTGGCTACCCACCAACCCCTCCCCCCCCTATGTATTAATAACCTTTGCACTTTGATAGCGATTAATTAAACTTGTAAGATAACCAATTGTTTTCTCGGTGATGGAGTGCGTGGCTTGCGCGTCGAAGAAAGAAAGACAGACATGTTTGATTCAACGAGTCACTTGAGGTTGTTAGATTTGTTTTCTCACGTGTATCGGACGAAATGAGAGGTCAAACTTGGCACACAGCTCGGATTTTTGTTATTTGCGAAAGGATTTGGAACGGTCTGTTGACCACTAGACGGTCACGTGACGGAGCTTTGGATTTCACTGGGGAAATGACACGAATTGATCGGAAAAAAGTAATTAAAATGTATTTATTCTGGAATTTGGTGAATGTAGCGTAGTTTGGTGGTCATAATGGCATGCGAAGAAGAATTTTTCATCCAAAAAATTTGTCGGTATCTGAAAAATTACTATTTTGTGAAATAATGAGGCGATTTTTAAATAAATGTTTTAGTCACACTTTTATACAGTATTTGTATGTACAGTTATAAACATTACAACAACAAAAAAAAGGTTACCGAAAAAAATTTTAACGTACTGGTACTGGAAATTCATAGCTCAAAACTTTAATGATTACATTCGACATGTAGTATGTAGTGTCTACAAACCTCAAACCGATCTGGTGCATTGCGAAATCAATATTATTATTAATAAATCATGGAAAATGGAAATGCCTATATTTTGTATAAATATAAGCGTATAAAGAAATTCCTTATGATTTGATTTGGCATTTACTACACTGTTAACGCCAAATAGTGACTTAAGGAGCACTCTGTAGTATTATGATGGGTGTTCAAATTTCAACCGGAATTTAATAAACGCAGGAGCAGTAGTAGTTGACCTGCTTAACTTAACGTTGAGCGAAATCTGGTTCAAATTTGACCATTTTTTCGGATTATGTAAATCATAAACACTTTCAATTAATGTAGTTTCAATATTTGTTAAGTTTTGTTGCAGAGATTATGCGATATTCATCATTACTTAAATTAAACTTTGGCTATAAACATTTTAAAATATGACTACAGTATATGGCTATAAACCGCTAATGCATTATAGTCATTTGTAAGTGGGGTGAGACATGGAAATTTATTATGAAATGTGAAAATTCATCATACGAAACTGTCGGAAAAATATTTTATCACCATTTGTCAGTTATTCCATGTAATATTTATAAAACAGCTTTACGGGTTGCAACTGTACTGTACACTGACTATGTCATGACAAAAATTGGTTCAATAGTGCAGATGTTCAATAGCTAAACCGTCAATTCGAATCGAGGTTACACGTGTTACACTTGTATGTAATCTATTATATTTAATTGGTGAAGGGGCTCGAGCAAAAGTGATTATAATGATGCATATACATTATACATCATACTACTTTAATTTAATGACTCGAGGAAAAACTGGTTTACATGAAATTTTTTTTTCTCAGGGTTGGTGACGTAACGTGCTCATCTTGTTTATTTTCCGTGGCTTTCACCTTGGTTTTATTTATACCGATGAAATTCTACGGACAACATGGACATTCTTCGAAGACTATTTTAAGGGTACAATAAGGAGCAAAAAATCAGGGTATTCGTGAATAACCGTTGTGAGACGTTGTCCTTGAGAAGGCCGAAAAGCTTCTTCAGGAAACGCCGGATGTCGGGAAGGGTTTCGAAAAGCAAAGGTGTGGCAAAACTAAAAGGTATCACTTCAAATGTGACCTCAATCTGAAGGTTGGCTCAAAGGGAAAAGTTTATATGGTTCGTGTCAATAATCATAAACAGAAATTTCGTTACAAGTTAGGATCAACTTTTCATCAAGAAGCGACTTTCGAAACCGCTTATGTCATGTTTATTATGATTTTTTTTTTTAAATATGGTATCCTTTGTATTGTTATATTTAAAATATAAACGTAATACACGAAGTTGAAACTATTGTTATGCAAAGAAGATAATCGAAGTTTAATGCGCGGTAATAGAATAAGAATTTCCCACATAATAAATGATGCGTATAAAGAGATAAATTGAACTCTTAAAGAGAGATTGATTGATAGTTGGTTCAAATCATTATATGGATAATAATTTCGCCGATTTTTTTTATTATCCATTATTTATTCCCAATCATTTTTTTTATCTCTTTGAACTCGCCCCTCGTCTTGTCATTGGCCCAACGTGACCTTAGTCCTTCATCCTTCTTTGCGATAAGGACCTTTGTGGGTGCCCCCCGATCGACTTGGGGGAGAATCCCCAACCTCTCTTGTTTAGTGTTCGCAGAGAGGGGGTAGAAAAAGGAGACGACGGGACCCTAATTTCTTTTGGGGGTCTCTATTCTGTAAATGAGGGCGAATTGTCGAGTCGAGATTCCATTAGATTCACCCCCGCAATCTCAACACCATCTTTTCCAATGGCGTTGATTGCAACCCCCCCCCCCTCTTTCCTCTTCGTCTTTTCCCTCTTTTCCTTCGATTGGCAACGAAGTTATAGGTTCGGGAGGAGTGGTGAAGTTTATCAAACACTATAAACCGTAATATTCTGGATTAAATGCAATAATAACGTCGTTACGTTCTTCATAATCAACTCTTCTTCTATACTATATTGTTCGATTGTACTGTATTCGTGTTTGGTCCAGTTGTATTGAAATGCTGGACTATTAGGTTGTTTTGTGATAAATGTAAAATATATACATGTATATATCACATTTTTATAAGTCACTCACTCAGAATAATAAGACCGAAACTTTTGCGAGTGTTAATGGAAACAACCATTTTTTTTCTCTTGTCATTGGCCTTGTTTATAAAAAGTGTTATTACTTAAATTAGTGATTTTTGTCAACCAGTGGTTGACAACCACTCCACACCCAATGCGATTAAATGTATCATTTTTATGATGATGATGATGATGATGACACATGGCATGTCGGATAATTGAGAGTAATTGTTATTATCATCATCAATCGTTGTTAACGAACTTCTAACAAACTTCGGTGGAATACCACTATTAATCGTTATGAAAGGATTTCTCGCAGACGTTGTGGTAATCTGTTTTGGCAAGTCATGGTGACATTCTGACAGTCCACTTCTGAATTGCCAATTTTTATTTTTTTGTAAAATGTTGATCGTTCACGTTGAAATGTTTGTTGTTCGAAATAACATGCGTGTTGTGTTGATTGGAAAGCAGTACAGTGGAACGTCGGTTATCCGAACAGCGGTAATCGAGCAGATGTGAAGGAATATCACTTAAATTTGTGCCAGTCGTATACCTTGCATTCGAATGGATAGTGTTCTGATCATAATTATTTCACTTTCCTATATTTAAATAAAATGCTAAAGCGGAAGTGAAGAGTAGAGATCCATGAAAGACAAAGTTACAATAACTGAAAGGTCAAGAAAACTTGATGTTTATAAAAATGTGTTTGTAGAATATATATGCTATAATATATATAAGCTACAAGTTTCACATTACCTTATCGCTACAGCTACGTGCTAAATCTAAATATCCATATAACATGTACTCTGAGTGGAACCTTCTTCCGTTTAGACTTAGGAAATATGCGTCTTATAATGCTCCTTATGACTTATATTATAAATTTTTAAGATCTTTGATGCAACATTTATTATTGGCTTGAGGTCCATTACGATTGTATTTTGTAGATATACCTAAGATTTTTTATGTAATTTAAACAAATGATTTATTTGGTATGTGTATAACTATTGGTCTGTTAAGTCTGCTTTACAAAAAAATAAATGTAATAAAATATTAACGTGGTTTATCTGCACTCGTAAAGATAGAAAACAGTTTATTTTATTTTGTTTATTTTTATTTTTATGTATATCCACATAAACCATTAATGTTCGATTATGCGAACAAATCGGTTTTATGAACACCCATGGCCCCCCAATTAGTTCGGATAATGGACGCGCTACTGTAATTGACATTGGCAATGTTTATTTTTTCTTAGATTAAAGTTTATATTATATATGTTGTTTATATTATAAACAGCGACGAATAATGGCTGTCATCTTGTTTAATCGGTTATTGGCATCAATCGTTAACTATTCGTCAAACTTTGTTCCAATGCGAATAAAATAAGCAACGCCACTTCATTAGGACACAGAGGCTAAAGTGCTGCGTACCGGTAAAATATATTTTTTCATTAGGGAGTACCCACCTAAACATAGAACCCAAATAGTCTCGATCGAAAACACTTTGTCTATGGGTGGTACAGGAACGTAAAAACAAAGTGGTGATGGTTGTTTTTGGGTTTGAGTGTATGAACCCTTAACAAGGCCAATAGCTAAGTGCATAGGTGGGCATTGTTAGTGGGGGTAGTAGTTCAGGAATAGTAGTTGTTGTAGCATTAGTCGAGTTGTTGCAAGAGGTGCTACTAAGGAGGAGGCTAGCTGTGATTGCATATCAAACCCTACTATCTAAGAGCCATTTCCAAAGGGGGCTTTGAAATTGGCAGGGCAAAAGCGTGGGTGGGGGGAAAAGACGATCTTCCCATCCTCATTTTCTCACCCCCACCCTATCTTCTGGTCGAGCGAATATGGCACACCATCACCTTCGTGCTGCGAGGAGGAAGAAAATTCCAGAAATTGAGCTATATCGATTGCATTGCTTACCTTTTTACTCTACTTAATGGACGTAGAGACGGGAGACTACTCTTTATAATCGATTGGGTTCTGTTGTTGTTTTGTCTATTTGTAAATAAGTTCGTTTCTTAACTTCATTCGGTTTTCTTTATTCCCCGGAAGATTACCGAGAGAAATTTGGAATTGATCTCTTTTCTACTTTTTTTTTCTTCCATTCTTCTTTATCTTGGTCAAAGTATTTTTCTTTCGGATCTCTCTCTCTCTCTCTCGTTCCCCCCTCCATCTTTCACCAAATCCCCTTCTTATCTTTTCCTTTTCCAGATGGATATATTCCGGTTGCATTCGCAATCCGGCTGACGACGGTTCTTTCTCGAAAGCCTTATACCAGGGTATTATTTATCATCTTTTTTTTTCTTCATATTTTGATATCGAAACCCAACTCTATTCTTAAGACTTCCAAGAACCCTGGACTTTGTTTCGTATTGATGCTTTGTCGTTCAATCCAAGTTTGTTGGCCATGTATAATATGAAAGTTATGAAACCTGAGAACTTCGGATGATTGACTAGATGAACTGTTAGAGATTTTTTTTTTTTTTTTTTGAGATTTGAGGAGGGGATGATAGTTGGAATCAATACAAATTTTAGAATTGTTTCTAGACGTTTCATTTTGCAGTCCTTGTATATTTGTTTTTTCGTTCAACTTTGACATTTCAATCTTTGGACACAACATCTCGAATGTCAAAAACAGTTTTAAACTTGACCAAGACGTTACTGTTTACAATATTGTTTTAGTTTATTTTTTATACAGTAGAATAACCATTTAAATTGCCTCAGACAGTATTTCTTAAGACAGTAATGTGCTGTGAATTTGTTAAGCTCAGTGTACTGAACGATTGATCGATATACTAGGAAAAAATCGACCATTTCGAAAAATCGAATTTTTGGCTGAAAACATTGAGTTTACTGAATAATCGTTTATCGTAACTTTCAGTAATATTTACGTACTATTGATGGCGTACGTGCAGTGGAAAAACGATAAAAAATTTGACTTATTTTATTTTACACATTTGGCGATTTTTTTCATATTTAATTGAAGCAAGGGGCCTGGTTCATTTAGCAAAACTGAATAAGGGGTTCAGTAGATTTCCAAAAAAGTAACAAAGGGATCGATAACTTTTCCAAAAAAAAAAATAACGAGGACTTTGCCCGAACCTTTTCCAGCACACATCCCCTGGTCAAAGATGAGCTTTGAACGTTGTACGAAATTCTGGGTCACATTATTTCAATGTGTAGTCGTGATTCCAATTTTTCATATACCTACAACGTACGGTATATAATGTGTAAAAGTTTCTCCTGCAGTTGTTCAATGATAGGGGTAGTAAATATTTTTTATTGTCAGATTTTTTATACTTTTGCTCTTAGACACTTTTTGTTCATCTTGGTACGTTTTTATCGTTCGGCATAGTAGTAGTAGTAGTAGTAGTAGTAGTAGTAGTAGTAGTAGTAGTAGGTACTGTGCGTAGTTTGGTTGTTCCGTCAGGTCGCCTAGAGACAGGAGGATTCTCCATAAATCGTAAGATGAAGATCGGTACATGACACAACACGTCGCGTCGACACCGTTGTTTGGGACATGATCGGAATTCTCAGCCTCGATTTCGAATTCTTATTGGCCGCGCACGCGATCGATTTCGATCATTTTCTATCGACAAGCGACCAGAAAACGACCAAGACCACGAGACACACATACACACATGCCCATAGAAAAGACACCAGTTGGGAGCTGTCGGCGTGATGCGCATGCGCAATGGTGGTTGTGTGTGCGTGGGTGGGATGAATGAAAGAAATAGAACGAAAAGGAACCCTCGAGTTCTACTCGTACAATTGGGTTCTCTCTTAAAAGATGTAGGCGTATTGGGGTGAAAAAAGAAAGAGGAAGAGGAAAAAAAGAGAGAATTCGAGGGAGAGAAAATAAGGTTGTAACAACAGGGGGAAACTTGAGGGTGGGGTGTTTTGACAAGAATCCCAGGAAATCAAAGATGAGGGAGACAGGAATGAAATTTTTTTTCTTTGTACTTTTTGTTTACAAGTTTTTTGATCAGATCTACACGGGAACAAAAAAAAAGAGTGATTGCGATGTGGGATGCAAAGAAATATCGAGTCAAGTTTTTTGTTTTTTTCTTCCATGAATTTTTGTTTCACCTAAAGAAAGTTATATATACATATTTTGGCTGATATGCTAAATGGTGATGTATTGATTCGTAACCGTACTAAAAGTTTCAGTACTCTTGTATTTTTCCAGGTGTACAGTGACATTACAAAAGACCTTGGAGAGTTATCAGAATTAACATATACCACTAACGAAAATAGTGTACACTGCTGTTTTTAAAATTCTAGGCAAATATTGATTCATTTGTATTTGTACATGTGAAAGGTAATTTTCAAATAGGAATGGGTAATTAGTATTCCGAATATTAAATATAACTATTGTGTAATTTTATCAGTATAGTTATAATTATCAGTCGATAAGCTATGTCTGTAAAATTTCAGTACAGTGTTTTAATTAAAATAGCAAAGCACTTATGAATACCTGGCACCTCTTATATTTCCTTCATACATTACTAACTACTCCCCAAACATCTCGTTATATCAAGATATATATAGTTTCAAATTAATCCCATCTAACAAATTTTTCAACATCATTGTACGCGTTAACCATACAATACAATTTCCGACTGGAACACCCTCCCTATCTTTATTCGCAAAATTTCACTTACCTGTCCTATCAAATGTTCCGACGTATGGTATCATTTCAAAAAGGTCGTTCAGTTCTGAGAGTTCAGAATTTTACTTTTACTTTTAAAATACTGTATGTACATGTACTTAGTTTGAAAAGATAAGAAAAGATGGGTTATCTCGGAAACGGGGATACAAGAGCACCATTATATTATTTGGCTAGTTTTCAAAGGTCTCACGTGAAAACGTTGTGGAGAGAAAACGAGGGGGGAAATGATGAAAGTGAATAGGGACGTAAATAAATAAAAGAGGACAAGACAGGTTTTCAAACAATTCCAATGTTGTCAGGGTTTGAACCCCTGCATTTCGTGATGGATTGGATGGTTGTCGGAAAGTGATATTCCTACAAAACACAACGAGATAAGTGTTATTGGAAAGGCCATAAAAAGAAAGTGTGCAAATACATTTCATTATCCCAATGCGTAATAGTTTTTAAGTTTCATGATGGATACACACTTAACCGACTGTGTATCCAACAAGCTTGAGTCAACACGATTGATGTCACACAATGAACATTTATAAACGATATCGGGAATGATAGAGGGTCTTTTTTCTTCGACCTTTTTTTTTAAATAAAAAAACCGCTCTAAAACTCGAATTGGGACATTACTATTGGATGAACGAGGTGGGATTATAATAATTTAGTATCATAAAATGATAGAATTAAGATGGTGTTTATATAGAAATTATAGTTATCGTGTGATTACTCTTTTTGTTAGTTTTACTTTCACTGAATTTATATACTAAGGTGCTGAAAAAAAGATTGATGGTCACCGTTAGGCCATAGGATGAGGAAATATCTCGTACAAATCGATCCCCCTTTCTTTTCTCTCGTTTTTTTTCCTCTTTCATTTTCCGTGTCCCTCTTTTGCTTTTGGCCTGGCAGTCTGTTTTGATGACTGTTATTGACGACAAGAACGTTGCCTGAATGAGCAATACTTCAGTGTAGTGTAAATCCAGTTGTGTAGTCCCCATCGCGAAGGCAGATGCACAATCCAACCAACTGCTGTTTCTGGAATTTTTTTTTATAAAATTGAGAACTTGAGTCGTCTTGATTGGATTTTTGATTTCGTCTATGTCAAGTATAAGATGAGTTGTGCAAAGAGCAGGCAAACGGTAATAGCCTTGCCTAGTCTAGTGAAAATGCAGATTATCCGGTGTAGTTGCTTCTTTGATCGGGGTTGATATTTTCTAAAGCTTTGATTCGTACATAAAGAAACCAGTCGTTTAACACAAAACTAATACCATTCATTGAAATTTATATTGTCTACTTGTCTGTCGAGTTTGTCGTGGTGCATATTTTTATACGTGAATTACGATACTCAGCTGTGACAGTAATTTTAACAATTTCTTTGTGTCCCCATTGTTTTGCTACCTGTTTTGTTTCTCTTTTATTGATTGTTTTTTGTTTAATTGTTTTGATTATCGATTTACAAAAATTGTTTGATGAAAAAAATTTTGAACACGTTTTTTTTTTAATTCAGTAATAGTATTTCATTAGTGCTTGGACACCCTGTATTCAAGCTCAACAATAAATTTACGTACCTCTAGTACTTTTTCAGTAAAGTACTAGAGGTTCGCCTAGTCACAAATGTGACTACGCATATTCCAAAAAATTCAAACGAAAATACAGTAGTACTACAAAAACTACAACTATCTCTTTTCCTCTCCTGGTGTCACGTGACGATGTTGAGCTACGCCTACGGCTGCTTGCGAAAAAAAAAGAAGAGGGAACGCGCACGTACGCTTTAGCAAAATAGTAATAGTAACAGATTATGTCAGATGAAATTATGTTAATCTTTGAGTGACATTTGGGAGGGGAGGAACTCATAAATCTTTGCATAAGTTTATAAATTCTGCATAAAGTTTATGATAGTGTAGGTACTGTACTTTCAACATCTCAGCCTGAAAAAAAAATGAATTTATTTTTCAACGGAACGCTTTTGCTTATTTGTGTTGTAAATCTTAAAACATTCAACGCGGGAAAATGCAAATCGCAGTTTCTATGGCAACGTGTTAAATTTTGGAAGAAAATAGATTGAAACAACTTAATCTTCGAGGTGAGTTCGAAACCATCGTCTTGAAATGTTGCGTGTTGTAAGTTTTGCTCGAATCATTCCGGTCATTACCTTTCACTTTTTTTCATACGTCATTTTGTTTTTGTGTGTATATTGTCGTTTTTCTAGACCGACGGTAATGACATGTTGTCAAAAACTCGAAAAAATGATTTTTTTTCATTTTTTTATTTTTATTTTTGGTTCGCGTAGTTTTCAGGTTGCAGTTGTTTTTGTTTAATGGATTCTTTTACGGTTGCGTATAGAAAAATGAGATATCTACAAAAAAAAAGTAAATAAAAAAATACAACTTGTTGTTGGAAGTTGTCTATTATTAGTACTCCATTTCGCTTTAAGATAATGAAAGTGGTTTTGGTTTAAGAGTCTGCAATTGATTTTTCACGGTTTTTCAATGTCGTTGTTCTCGAGAGGTGACCCAGATCATTTCCATCCTTTTTTGTCCTCCTCGTCTTTTCTTCTTAGCTGTGATTTAAGACCCGACTCGTGACAAATCGAACGGGTTTTCATCCTTCTTTTTTTTTCACTTTTTAAATAAATCTCCTTTTCTATTTCGATTTTCTGGCGCGTGTGAGGCACATGACCTGTCGGAATAATTAAGAATCACCGATCCGACAGTTTGCTTTTCAATACGGCATTATTATTTTTATTTTATTTTTTTTTTTACTATTCCTATCTGCTTTTTGATGGAGACAAATGTTAAGGGGAGAAAGGGTTTTTTAAAGGGACTAAATTGGAAAGTGATTTGTCATCCGCGTCGTAAGTTGGAATGAAGCGCGGAGACCTTTTCGAAGTTCATTTGCATGGTTTTAGATCACTATCAACCTTTTGTTGTCATTTCGAGTCGCGATAATAACTGCTGCTGAGCGGGACGACAGATGAGGAACTATGGTTATACAGGGTGGGTGAATGAACAAAGTCTGGTTTTGCTAAGTCGTTATGATTCATGTTAGCTATTTGTTCCTTCTCTACGCGAGTCAATAACCCGCGACCCGTCAGGTGATTTCAACATATTTCAAACAATTTAGAAACGTCCACCGTAATAATCACAGAAATAGAGGCTCATTATAACGCCTTTGCGAAGTTTTAAATTTGCATAACTTCCGATCAATGCACCACCAATTTGTAAAAGAAAAAGCGAGAGAAATCATTACAATTTACATACAGTAGAATTATTTTTCAGAATGTTGATTTTCAGCAGTGATACAGTGTGTAGAGTGTTAAAATGAAGATGCACGGTTCAGAACTAGTACGGATTCGATTGGAAATTGATTTTTAGTAATGTCCCGAATTATTAGTTTTCCTGATAATGGTACGAATCCTTTAGAAGTGTAAAAACTCGGGTTAGGTTTTGTCGAATAGACAATAGTCCGAACTCCGAACATATACCATATAAAAAAAAAATCCAATGTGTTTCAATCTGATAAACATGCTGACCAAGTGATCGGTTGACCTCTTCCAATCCATTGGTTAGAAAATTGTTCATCCAAAAAAACTGCATCATAATGAAAACAAAGTGACAAGGCTTGCTGAAACACGTAGAAAACATAAACTTGTTAGTGTCACGTAAAGTAATTCGGTTGCTTTTCCGTATCAAACTCGCTACACTTCACTTTTCTAACGTATTTTCTGATTGATTGTATTATATTTTGCATTTTCATGAATCTTCGAAAGTTATGAAAATTTAAAACTATATAATGTTGTAATTTGAAACGATTTTGCGTCGGAACACATCGATCTTGAGCAATAATTGTCGACGTTTGTCTTCGTGTAAGCAGTTTGTGATCACGTGGTATTTTTTGTTTTATTTTCGTATATGAAATATTTTTTGTGGGGGTGAGAAATGGGTATTTATTGAATGTGTGAGGGTGGAAAGTGTGCGGGTCATTGAATTTGCTGTTTATATTAAAATTTGTCTCACCGGGGGGTTCAGTTGTCCTCCACGACGGGAACTGGGAAACAGAGGGAGGGAGGGATAGAATGGTCCAGGGTTGTCCATTAGCTTCCCGTTTTATTGGGTGTAAAATGTGCAAATGTCCAAGCTTCCTTATAACACCATTTGCTTTCTGGACCAAAGCCAGGAATTACCCTGGACAAAGGTTTCGAGCAGTTTTTATTGTCTCATTAGCGAAAGAAGAACAGGTGAAGAAAGAGTTGATTTATTTATTTTGATTTTATTGAACTTCATTCCATAGGGACATAAAATCAGTGGAATATAACAAAACTCACAACAACAAACAATACTAATAAAATAAAACTTATTACATAAACAAAACAAAAGTTTTTTTAGCCATTACTATACATGTTTAAAAAGTTTTCGTTTATAATGCAAACAAACATTCTTGGACTTTTATTTTTATTTAATTTTTTGTAAATAAGAAAAAAGATATTATTTGTAGGTGAGAACAGAATTTCTCTAACAAATGATTCTTAACGATCTATTGAATCGCTCTGTGTATTTCCAGACAGCATTTCCAGAAGTGCTGAACCAATTTTTAAGTTATTTTGTTTTGTTTTTTGCCATGTGGCTCATGAAATCGACTTTGTTCAAGGATATAACCGTTCTGGATGAGAATGAGTTTTTTGTTATTAAGTTAAAACTTTATCCGTTATCTGGGAAGAATACACATTTTAGAGAAAAAAATTCCGTTCGAATTTGTTTATGTATCATGTTATCATATGTAAAACAAAAACTATTTAGGTGTCAGCTGTGGTTCCAGAATAGTTCTAAAATTTGCTAGTTTAAAATAAAAATGCTTTTTAAGCATACTCTTTATTTATACGCATACCCTACTGTCATATACTGTATGTACTAGAGGCGTGCAAATCAGCGTTTAGGCTCGTCCAAACTCGTTCAGAAGAAATGGGACTCGTTCGAAATGTTC
>JAQIWH010003727.1:0-18991 GCA_034695005.1 Cryptops parisi
AACAGTACAGGGCGCCATGTTTGTTTTGCACGTATCATGCTCATGAGTCACTGTAACTTCCACTGTGCTAAATTATTCCCTGCAGGCATACCAGTATATACTGTAGTATTATCATGGTGTAAGTTATCTTTTGGTTTGTTTTTTTTGGTTACAAGAAGATTTTCATACATAAAAAACCTCCTACTGCACTGATAGTATGAGTTCTTCTTTGCATAGAAAAATGTGAAGCTAATGTAAAATATATTCTTCATTTGTAAAAATATTTTCCTTTTATTGCTATGTTACTATAATATCTTTGTTTTTATAATATAGCTTTTTAAACTGTAATTGTTGTATTCTAACGGTAGGAGTTTTCCTGTATACCTAAAACGTCACCTCGTTCCACATTATAAAAAAATAGTGAGAAGACATAGAATCATTGAACTCATGTCAATTTGTGCACTAATTTTATATAATACAACTTTTTTAAATTCTACTTGTTGTATACTAACACCAGTAACTTATAGTGGACTTGGGACGTGACATTTAACAATGGTAGAAGAGAGAGAGAGTAACAAAACAACTTGAAGTTATGTTAAAACCTATATGTTCGCAAAACTTATTGGGAGCCTCCCACTAATGATAACAAATTAATTCTACATTGTCACCAACGTTTTTCTGTTTTGGTGTTTCTATAACTTTTTTTTATGTTATTTACCTTTATTGTTCAATATTATGTGTATAACCTTTTTACATAGCTCTCTATATTGTTTTTATAATACTCATTTTCACATACGGTGTTCTGTTCAAGTGTGTTTATAACTCTTTTTTATGTGTCTTTTGTCTATAATGTTCAATAATATGTGATTTCATGAATAAATACTTACTCTATAGTCAAACATTATATTGAAAAAAACATTTTCATGGAATGTAACCCTATTTTTTAGTATGTAATTACTCTCACATAACGCGATTTGTATAATACGACATGTTTTAGAACTAGTATGTTATAGGAGGGTTTCCCATGTATTGTTAGCGAGCATTTTCCATTTCATCATTTGGCTTCGTCTTCGGAAAAATAAGTGTACAGAAGAATACAACATTACTATTCTCTTCCTCAGAGTTGTTATCATTTAATTTGGTAGTTTCAAAATCGGATGTCGATGCGTTTTTTTATTTGTGAGAGTCATTTTTTTTTCTTGAGTTGTTGTATTTTCGTTTTCCGGTTACTTTCAAATGGCAAACGTCACTGTCTTCTGGAAAACCTAACACATTTTCGTAAATTCATTGGTGCGATAAACAATTTCATAGCCAGAAGAATGGATTCCATGTTGGTCCACAAAATAACAACGTAACCCACGTCTTTCCCGTTACGACAGATAGTATGTTTTGTAAAGCACATACCTTTTCACATTTTCTTTCCTAAATATTGGATATTGAACGAATAAGAGTAACAAAAAATAAGATGTTATGTTGTCTACCTGAACTAACGTTTAAAAAAGTAAGTAGAGTTTTTTTTGTAGTAAAAAAATCATGTGATCTTTTTCAAAAACATATATACCTCATATAAAACTTCCTTTCCATAAAATTACATTTTGTTAACTTTAATAATCGTTCTGTTGTTTCTATATACCTATATTCATTCGAGTTCAAATCTTAGCGAGGATACTAAAATGTAATCTGTTTTTTAAAAGATATTTTTTTTCCTTTTATTAACATATAAATGTAATGTGCTTTTTCTTTTACTTTTTTTTTAATATAATTAAATCTAAAAAACAAAGGATATATAAAAAAACAGATGATGTATAAAAACTTATGATAATGGTATACTCGTTACACGTTTTTGTTAAACAACTTTCTCATTTTACACTTTCTTTTAAATTTTCTGAAGTAATGTATCTCTACCATAAAACATTTATAAAAGTTATTAATATAACATATCATTTATAATGTACTTTTTTCATAATAAACTCTCTATAATACTCTATTTGTTGACCTTTCAGAGCAACATCCAATAACGTCAAGATAAAAACTTATTCGCGCGCCAAACGTTTGTGGGGATCTTCTCACTATGGATAAGAAATTAACTCGTAAATTTTTAAACCTTGTGGGGACAACCCTTTCATAGTACGGATAAGAAATTAATTCATAATATTTAACCTTTGACCTTTTGGGGGACACCCTCTCCACTACAGGTAAGGACACCTCCTCCCAGTACAGATAAGAAACCTTTGACCTTTTAGGAAACACCCCCTCCCAGTACAGGTAAAGACCCCCCCCCTAATTCCATGCTGTACCTTCCACCATTATGTGTTTAAAGTTGCCCACTCACTTACTACCCCTACAGTGGTTGCGCAATACTTGTTTATGATGGGATTTGCCATACTGGTCTATTCTTCTCCAGTCACTTAACTATTCTATATTGTATGCTCAACCAAAGCCGAATCTAGGGGTGGGCAACTCGGGCAGTTGCCCAGGGCGCCAAAATATTAAGGCGCTAAATTTAGGCGCTATTGTTTGTATACTGTATGTAAGATATTGTACAGAAATGAACACTATACTGGGAATCACAAAATCAGGAGGGCGCAAAAACTAACATGGGATTTTCTTTATTTTCATTATTTGTCTGCTTCAACTTTTTTCATTTAAAATGACTGATATGTTTGTCCAGTTCTTCTAATTAACCACTAGTTAGTAAAGGCATTTTTCAAAAAACTGTACACAATAAAAGTTACACGTGAAAAATATTGTAGGCACGATTATATCTGGAGTAGACAATGTTTGGGTCTCGTCGATTTTACTGCACAGTTTGTGTATTTGAGAGCTGCATTTATTCACATGGGCCACCAAAACTTTGTTCCCCGGAAAAATATAACTTTCAATATATTTTTTTTTAATAAAAAGCAAGGATTAAAAAGTCCTTGCCCCAGCCTGAGAGATTAAATCAGATCTGTCGTGTATACCTAAGACTACTGAGACTCAAAGAGAATGCTCAAATAATTCAACTGTACTATAATACATATGTAAAATTATGCATATAGTAACATTATTATATAATACAATATATAGATCAATTTCACATGGTACTTGACCTTGAAACATAAAAAATTTTCGCCTGCGACGCTTCTCTTCAGGTGCTTCAAATGTTTAAGAGGTTCCATTTCATATTACAAATCATAATAATGTTTCATCACTAAGTGCAATATCTTCTGTTTGCAAAAAAAGTGCAATATCTGAAAAGCTCAATAACATGCGATACTGTAAGCCTGTGTGGACAAGTCTCTGATCACTAACGAGATCTTAGGCAGGCAGCAAACTAGCATTCAATTTCTCAATATTACCTCAATGTGCTGAATGACATACACTTTGCATGATCAAAAATTAAGAGTTCCAAAACATTTGCAAAAGGGTGGTCCTAAAATCAAAATCGTTTAACTTCTCAAAATATTCTTGACTGCTGTAGGAAAGCACGTCACGTGACCATGTGCAAAGATTTGATTGGCTATTTGCATGTGACGCCAAGCTTGGGATACGTCACTTTTTGGTCAAGCAAAGTGCATGCCATTAAATAGATACATTGGGGAATGTTGAGGAACTTGATTGCTAATTTGCTGCCTGCCTTAGTTTAAAGACATTGGAAGCTTATTGCTTACATCAGATAGTGAAGTAATTTGAATTTCATCATCATCATTTTCGGACCCGCTTATCTCGGCAAGGCGCCAGGGTGAATTTCAGTTCTGTATAATGTGTTTCACTGTGTATTTATCCTTTTTTTTGTGTAGATTTTTGAAGGAAATTCTGACAGTCACACTCCAGTTACAGAATACTTTGACAGATCAATTAGAGCACAGTACCTACGAATACAGCCTCTTACTTGGTATGGCTGGATATCAGTACGGATGGAAATCAAAGGATGCTTTGAACCATATCGTTAGTAAACAAAAATTAATTATTAAGACAAAATATTTACATAAGATTGTTACGTGTCATTAATTGGCTAATTTCCTAATTATAGCCAAAACAATTGCGCCACTCACTTTTACTAGGCCAGAAACTACTACACGAGGTATGACAACTTGTTTATGCACAATTTTCTTTGATGTTGACATAAACTAATTTGTCATATTCACTTAATCACAGGATATACGTGCTTGGATAAAATGGGTTTAGAGAATGGTCAACTATCAGATGATATGATCAAAGTTAGTTCATCAAAACAAGGACCAAACAGTGATGGTTCCAGAGTTCGTATTAATATCCAAGAATCTGACGAATCAACTGGTGGCTGGGTAGCAGAGGCATCAAACGATGAACAGTACCTTGAAATTGATTTTCGATCAATGCGCAACGTAACAGGCATCATCACTCAAGGTAATGCTATTAAGCAATATGTACATATAGTTTCTTTTACATATGTGGTATTTTCCTCATAGACATATCAAATTAAAGATAAAGAGTAGACCCTCGTTCCCCGAATTTTAAGCATCAATTTTGTTTTTAAAAATGATGTACTGTGCACTATGAAATATACAGTACAGCACTTACCTTGAAAACTAGTAGCATCTGGTACATTCACGCTACTATTTTGCTCAAATAGGTGCAGCTTATTATGAAATTTCTTACACAAATTACATTAAGTCGTGAGCCATCTGCATTAATAAATCTGATACATTATTATGTATCTAATTTGGACTAGATGAATCACACTTTGTTCGATTATGAACAAGGTATTTTTTTATTATTTTTAACAAAATTAATTTATTTCATCAGGTCGAGATAAAAGTGATGAATGGGTTGAGAAGTTTATGGTTATGTATAGTGACGATGGTGTTCGGTGGTATGATGCTCTCAATACTCTTCACAACAAAGTAAGTTTTACCTAACTTATAGGCTACTGCATAAAACTTTATTTTAAAGGACTTACTATAAATATGGCGTATTTGTAATGGTTTTATGCTATTAAATAGATTTTCGATGGCAATGACGATTCTTATACAAAGAAAACAAATATGCTTGATGATACAACAGAGACAAGATATTTGCGAATCGTTCCTCTTGAATGGCATGATTGGATTTCGATGAGATTGGAGGTTCTTGGATGTTATAAGCCATACAAAGGTCAGTAATGATTATACTAGAACCTTTAACATTTCTAGCATTTCTTTAACAAAAGAAATGTTTGTACGTTGTATTTATATTATGCAAATAATTTTGTATAGTTCTCCCTGCTGCAGTGTGCACTGAACCAATGGGAATGGAAAGTGGAGTTGTCAATGACATGCAACTGACCGTTTCTTCGTCTTTGCATGGAAGAAGAAGTGGAGCTGCACGATCACGTCTAAACAGTGTTGAAGGCTTTGATACAGGTGGATGGCTTGCAGACGCTCAAGATAAACGCCAATACATACAAGCTGATTTCATGAAAACTGTCAACTTGACTGGTGTTATTACTCAAGGTTAGTGCATTACTGGTATATACAAGTATATAGTAAAGTTCATCATGTGCAGAACCCTTTTGAAACCATATTTTGGATGAATAATGCTTAAATAAACTTTTACATTATCTGGCAGTACAGCTTTGTAAACCTTAGAAGTCATTGGTGGATAGAGCTGTATGTACCCAGAACAGGATTTTGGTTTTTTAGGCCCTGGGTGCTTGTGTTTGGATTTTGTGGGCCAGCACTTAATTTATTTTGTAACGCTTAGGCACTAAGTGTTGCAAGACCTAGACACTTTTATTCTAAAATGTACTAAACGAGAGTAACAGTGGTGGCAACACCTCAGGTGGTGTAACTGGCACCTGCGCATCTCACATAGCTGGCAGTTCTTCTTGTAGCAAGTGTATCCATCACAATTCATGCCATCTTGGTTTCATAATTTTGGTGTATTTCATTAAACTCCAAACTTAACATCAACATTGAAGAGATGTCACCTTTGACCGGTCTAAAAACATGTTCATGAAGTTAAAGCAGCACCTGTGTATCAAAATGGAGATAGCATTATGCCAGAGACTGCTGGCGGAGTCTGCAAGAAATGTTCGTGCCAAGACAGTGAATGCTAACCAGAGGTGGATTTTCGTAACATGGTGCTCTGTGTGAGGCCAAATTTTCTGCATATATACCCCAGTTTGGTGCCCTGTAAGCTTATAAATTTATGAATATTAAGAATTTGACGCCCCTATTGACTCAGCGCCCAGTGTGGGGAAACTGCTCGAGCTGTCCTAAATCTGCCACTGATGCCGACACAACCACTACGGTACCAGTACCACAAGTTTTTAGATAGAGCATTACTTGTGTCCATCAATCCACAATCATTTTGCATGACAATGCTGGCCTGATGAAAAACGTATTCCCAAAATGGAATTGAGAAACACTTGAACATCCATCTTACTTCCAAGATTTGAGCATCAGCACCTGTGACTTTGACCAAGCCACAAAAATGAAGCAGCCCTTCTATGCAAGTGGTTTTGCCCGAAACAAAAGTTACTGCATGGCATAAGTCAACTCTCATGTCATGTGTAAAAACGTGATCATGACCTAGGTGGAGACTATATTGAAGAGATTGAGTAAGCGTAAAAACATGTTTGGTTTATACATTATTATCACGACTTTTACCATATTCTAATACTTAAACTGTAAATAGAAGTGTTTTTCCTTCTTCAGTAAATAGTAGGCAAACATTTGTAGTGTTTATGTGATTGTCTAATGGTAAATCCAACCATATGTGTGTGTATATGCAGCATTTCTAATTTTACAAACACGACAATTGAAAAAATAAATGCTTCAGCATTTAGAATAATAATTATTGTCATAATATTTATGCTATTACAGGAAGAAATGGGTATTCTGAGTGGGTGAAAACATTTAGAGTAAAAATAAGTTCAGATGGTACAAATTGGCACGACGTTGAGAACGAAGATGGTAAAAAGGTGAAATTCCATTTTTTTTGTCTTAAATGAACTTAATGCATAATGTTCTTCATGTCTTAATGAATTTATGTATTTTGTTTTAAAGGCCTTCATCGGCAACAATGATGAAAATACACCAGTGACAAATCTCTTCCAAACCATGATAACCACACGTTTCATCAGAATCAATCCTCTCACTTGGAACAATTGGATTTCAATGAGATTAGAAATTCTTGGATGTTTTGAACTACAAGAATGTAAGCAATTCTACACATTGTCTTAAACGACTTTCTTAAGTAATGCTATGTGCAAAGATGAAAAATTTTATACGCATTGTTTGTGAATCTACAAAAAAGAATAAGAATAAGAAACTAACTAAGCAATGGATGTGAATCATAAGTGCATAGAACAAACAACATGCAAAACTGCAGCAATGTGACATACTTACTGTTCATTTACTATGGTTGCAATTGAATGTTGGTATCAGGGGTAGAGCACACCCTCTGACCAAGGGGGGGGGGGGGCAAAACATTGTCATCTACAACTCTTAACACAAAAACTAATATATATTAGGGCCATTTTCCAAAGGGAAAGAACTCCCCCCTCCGTGCTTTGCCACTGGTTGGTATAGGCCTATACTAAGGCTGATTTTTCTGTATTTAATTTGTTTTAGATACCACACGTCTAGTTACAAAACCTACAGCTGTTCCAGGATACGTCACCACGATTACAGCAACAACAATAACAGGTGAAGATTCAAAGTTATATACGTATTTTACATCTTGCATACCTATCTGATACATGTATTTAAAAATGTATACTATAAAAAATTACAATAATTCATTATACAGAGTGCATCACATATGGTCACTGGATTAATCTTAATCACCCAAGTCCCTCTTCTGAGGGTGACGTTGAACCAATGTACAAGATCATTCAAGCAACTGGTTTATGTTCATCACCAATTGAAATCCAATGCCGTGACAGTGTGAGTCACGAAGACTTTCTGATGACTGGACAACACGTCATTTGTGATTTGACCCATGGAATTGAATGCTTGAACACCAACCAAGATAGGCTTAATTATTGTTATGATTATGAAGCTCGCATCGGTTGTTATAGTTGTGGAGGTGAGAAAAACATCATGCTGCTGTATTATATTGTAGTGTAGTGTTCAATGCTGTACATTTCATAATATTTTTTTATTTTGCAGCAAATACCACCACTGTTCCTATCGTAACTACTGGAATACCAGCCATTGGTTTATGCCCCGAAACACCATTTGAATTAATTGGAAATTGTCCGTACAGTTGTAATAAAAATGACGTGTGTGATGGCCAAAAGTGTGTTAATCCAGTTGATTGTGCTTGTTATATGGATGGTAAAAAATATTTGGTGAGTATTCTCGAAGGATAAGTACTGGTACCAAACAGACATTTTATTATTTTCCTCAAACAATTTGTGGAAGATTTATAAGAGGTGAAACACAGTCGTCCTGCCAGATTCATATGCTGTATTTGGTTTCATTTAATTTTTTGTATTATTATTCTGTATATGAAGGATGCAAAATTTGCACCTTTTAGGGCTTGTTTTAAGTGAAGAACTTTCATGACTCACGGCATAGTGTAAATACATGTGTTTATGTTACTTAGTGATGAGAAATTTATAGAAGTTTGTTATGTCAAGTTTGAGTACCCAGTACAAAAACTATTTATGAAAGTAAAAAACGTTCCGTTCTAAGCACTTTTTGTTATACAATTTCAGCCTGGTGACAAGTGGGTAACTCAAGACTGTGATGATTGTTACTGTCAAACATCAGGTCATTCATCATGCACACAAAAAATATGTCCTCCCTGTGATGAGGTAAGGAATACATTATTGTTATTGGGATGGAAATTTCTGTCTGGATGATTTGTAGGCTGCTCCTGTTTTTAAATTAACATTTTCTTTCATTATGAATTTTTACTTATACTAAATTTCACCATCAACTTAATGTTACTTAAATTTCAAGTCATAACTTTGAATAGTGACACTGACACTAATATACCAATGCCTAGTTACATATGCCTCATAGGTGATAACATGGGTTACTTAATAGTGTTAACATTATTTTGAATGTTAACAGTATGTTACTTCAGGTTGTGGTCCAAATTCATTGGGAGCCTTTCTGGATCAAGAATTTTTATGGATTAATAATTGTCTGATAAATCATGGAGTTCTGATTAAGTTAGTTTTAAAACAAATCCACCTCTGGGTAAGAGGTAATCCTTGGTTCGCCTCCCACTCGTTCCATATGAATTCAGTGTGATGTCGAACACCATGGGTGCAGGTATACTCTGGGTTCTCTCTCTCGATTCCTCGTGTTTCATAAAACCCCAACTCATCACCGTCAACCTGATTGTCATTCCTTGAGTTCTTGAATAAAAGTCTTGTATATCATATGACAAACCTTATGGCATGGCAGTCAGTGCACACTATGTGCGCATTGACTGGAGTTTAGTGTGTGCCGCACAAACTCCAAAACCTACTTCCCTTAAATTGGCACTTTCAATCTTCCGATACGCTAAGTGGAAAGTTTGTCTCCTACTCGTGCTGCATGGGTTCATATTGGGGTCTGACACAGTGGGAGCAAGTTTCTCGAGTACACGTTTTCTCCTGCATCCTAAAACTCTGTTCCATTACTTTCACCCTCCATCTCATCATCGTCCGGCATTTTTTGATTTAATAAATTTCATGTGATGCCAATGACATGCCTTAATGGAAGTCGATTCAGTCCTTAAACCACGAATACTTACCCACTTACGTCTAATCTAATTATTAAATACCTCATCTTATCTTTAAAACATCCGTGAAAGTTTGATAATGAAAACGAATAACACAGATGTATTTAACTGTGTCTGCTTGTTGCTTTACCAAACAATACTTGTAGCAAGTTAAATTTGAAATTGATTTTAAATCAATTTCTTTCAATGGACTGCTTTTAAATCAAATCAAATCAATTACCAGTAATCATAAAATGTAAATATTGCTTCCAGGGTGAAAAATTATCATTAGATCATCTTTGCAAATGTTCATGCAAAGGCTGCCATGAATCAGAAGAATATTGTCCAACTGATGACCTATGCATTCCTGCTAATCGCTGGTGTGATGGATATGTTGATTGCTCTGATGATGAAATTCATTGTCGTACAACTGGTAATTTTGGATATAGTTATGAAATGTTATGATAATTATGCTTTTTGTAAAAAAAAAAATATTTTTATTATTTTTAAAGCGCCTACTGAAACTACAATCCCGACATGTCCTGACGTACATATGGTAACATGTTTAGCAGGTACTCGTTTTGAGGTTGAATATGATGCACACGCTTGTCCCATTTATAAATGTGGTAAGTATCTGCTGATAGTTTAGTGTTTGATTTCCACGCTAACATTTTTCTTGAAAACTATGTTTGAAAATGATTTATTTTAAACTGAAAACATTTATAGTACCAATACCGACTGCAACACCACCGCCGCCACCAGGTATAATTAATTTTAAAACAAAATTTATTTTCTTTTGTTTTGTTTAAATTGCTAATTCATCTTTAAATCATCAACAGAAAAAGCCGAGTGTGACTTTAATAATAATCACTTCAAAATGTTTGATGGTTCTGAATATTCGTATGAAATTTGTGATCATGTTCTTCTGAAGGATAAAGCTAAACATCAATTCAATGTATCAGGTGAATGTGAAAATTGACTTAAGCTCTGTGTTATATTTTAATATAATACTGTTTTTGTTCAAGTCACAAAATATCAGAACTTTTTCCCATATTAACACATTACATTTATCTTTTCCTTCATTCAGTTCACAAAGATTGTTCGCCTGATTTCAGTCAATGTGTCCAGTATCTTGTAATTTACCAGGACACACACAGATTTCAGCTCCAAAAAGATTTGAGTGTTATTTACAATAACCAGAAATACAAATCATCACAGTTAGCCAAACTTGGTCATGATGGAAGTGCTTTTTCAATTCGTACTGCTGGCAATTCTGTGATATTTGTTTCTAAAAAATATGGATTCGAGGTGGAATGGGATGTGTGGGAACATGTTCAAATTACGGTTAGCATATTTGCAGCTGTAATTTTGGTCAAATATAAGACATTTAAATTTGATAAAACAAATAATAATAATTATGTGACCTAGGTTGATGATCGACTGTTGAATCGTATTTTCGGCTTATGTGGCTTTTACAATAATAAAGCTGAAGATGATTATACACAACCTAATGGTAAAGTAGTTAAAACATCACGAGAGTTTGGTAATAGTTGGTCCTTGGAGTCACCTACAAGATGCAAACCACAGATCTGTAAAGCTGATATAAAATCTGCAGCTAAGAAATTGTGTAATCAATTGCTGTAAGTATAGGGTTAGAGATTATCTGCGTGAACTTTCCTTGGTTTCTTAAAAACAATTGATGATTATTGAATTTTAGTGAAACTCCCTTTGATGTATGCAATGCTCAAGTGAAGCCACAAGCCTACATGGACATGTGTGAAAAAGTAATTTGTGACTGTGTCACTAACACAAATAAGACAATGCAAGAATGTAAATGTGACGCCTATCTGCCATATGTCGAGAAATGTCAAAAGCAAACTCCACCTATCGATATTATCGGCTGGAGATATAAACACAATTGTGGTAAGCTATCTACTTTGGTACATAAACTATTGAAAATATGGTCCTTAATAAAAGAAATTTGATCTACATAACATTTCTAATTATTGAAGCACCAACTTGTCCACCTGGTCTGGAATGGAAAGATTGTGGCTCAGCATGCGAACATACTTGTGATAATTTAAATGATGACATTAGTAAGTGTGAAACTACAGGATGCGTCCCTGGATGCTTTTGCCCAGAAGGGCTTGTCAAGAGCAATGAAAAGTGCATCAAGAAAGAAGAATGCCAGGATTGTAAGTCAATTTTCATTGGCTAAAACTGATGGTTTTTATACATTATTTCTAATTGAAGTATTGCACAGAATATGATTAATAAAACTAACAAACAAACAACGAAAACTGCATCGCCGTAAAATACAAGTACGATGAAGAAAATTTCTATTATTTAGCACATGTCATGCTTTTCAAATTTTAAATTCTTTATTTAAGAAGTTTTTAGTTCACAGGTAGGTAGGTACTTGGGGTTTAACAAGGGCACCGACTGGCTTTTACAGCTATGTCATTTGGCCCTCAGGCTTTATTTAAATTAGAAGTACAGAAATAATGATGAGATGGGGCTGATAAATATAGAACAGGGCCTTATGATGCAGGAGAAAACGGGAGAACCCCGAGAAAACCTGCCACTGTGGGGCTTTCTAGTTCACAAATTTAATGCAAAGCTATCTCTACTTATTATAAAATACAAAGTCTGTAGTGTGTATGGTTGTTTATAACTTGAGAATCAGTGAACTGATTTTGATGCAGTTTTGTTCTATGTGCTCCTTGGTTCACAAATTCTATTATCGGCTACTGAGACTTACCATCACGTTACAAAATATAGGGGGTGAGCAGAGGTGAAAAACCACCACTTGCGGTGGGCTCACCTGTACAGGACAGCACTATAAGCTGTTATGTAGGTCAACTTCTTTTTTGCCTGAAACCAAAGCTTCACGCTTTCCCTCATTTTCCCACAAAGGCAAAAGCTGTGATTAAAATTCTGTGCTCAAGCTATGTGCATGATGTACCTACTACTAATACGTTTCAACACAGGCGAAGCCATAGGTACAGCTAGTGTGATATAAAACTGAAAATTTTCACGTTCTTGTTCAAAAATTGGCCGCATCCTTTTGGAATTCCAAATTCCAATAGATTCTTAATTTTTTTAGTGCTTATCTTTAGCACACCATGAGGACTAAGGGGGCTGAAGCAGTTACCCTAGATTAGTAATGTTATACAATATAGATAGCATCTTGAAAATTACATGCAAGGTCTGTTCTGGTAACACTATCGAAGAGCCCATGGCCAATATACATTACAATAGTTCAATCAGGATTTTCATATCACTGATAGTTTTCACGATATTAAACTGTGACCAGACTTTTGCCTCACCCTGTATATATCTTCTAATTATTTTATTTTGATTTCTGTTTTCACCATTTAATATATGCAAAATATTTAACTGTATTGATTATTAATCGATTTTAAGCTAACATGATATTTTAATAATATTAATTATAGGCATCTGTAAGGGATATGGAGATCCGCATTACTTCAGCTTTGATGGTTTCTACTACCCATTCCAAGGCAATTGTAGTTATGTGCTTGCAAGAGATCAACCTTCAGAGAATGGTGATCACGAGTTTGAAGTATACACAACAAATGAAGATTGTCTTGAAGAACCAAATACAACATGCACAGTAGCTATCATGATAATCTATAAAGGACATATTGTTCATTTCAGGGTGAATGAATCGGTATGAAACTCTTACTCTTTTTAATTTGTTTGTTACTATAACTGTTGGTTATGAATATGTATTAATGGTTAAATCCACTGACAATGTGATTTTATAGGTAAGCTTTGATGGAGTTCAACTATACGCTAGTGACTTTCCTTTTGAACGTCATGGATATAGCATAAACAGCACAAAAGAACCAGGGCGCACAGTCACCATTAAAGTCGATGCTGTAAAATTGGAAGTTCGCTATTTTGAACTGAATTATGGTTTTGAAATTAGAATTCCTTCGGCACTTTACTACAATAAAACGGAAGGATTGTGTGGTTAGTAGTTTTCACCAGGTTAAATTTTCAATTTCTAGATACAAAATTAACACCATGTTCTCACATTAGGAAATTGTAACTACGATCCTGACGATGACAATCGAGCTCAAGATGGCGATTACAAAAACAACACTGATGAATTCGCTCTTAGTTGGTTAGCTTCACCACCTAAGGAATTCGAAAGCATAAATGACATTTGTGAAACAAAACCAGAAAAACCATGTGTAGCAGTGATTCAAAAAGAACGCTGTGGCACAATGCTTTTAGGTTCCAAGTTTGCAGCATGCCATCCATTATTGGATCCTAAAGATTATGTGCATGCATGTGAATTTGATACTTGCCACAGCATAGACCCTGATGCTTCATTGTGTCGATCACTGACAGCTTATGCCAGAGAGTGTGCACAGCTCGGAGTCTGTCTAGATGACTGGCGTTCACCTACTTTTTGCCGTAAGTAATTTGCATAAGTGACATTACAGAGAGCATGAACCCATATTTGAACCAGGGCCCTCAATACAGCGCTCTTCTATCCAACCAGTAACTAAGTTTAAGTTATAAGGACAACTGAGAAAGGGCCCTATGCCCAGGGTATTTTCATTAGGGTACTTAGCAACACTCTTGGTAATTTGTTAGTTTCCTAAATGTGTTGATTGACTATTATCAGTAGCCAGCATAATCTTTAAAAGGTATATCTCTATTACACTGTAACTTATACAGGCAATTCATGTTTAATGCATTTCTTCATAAGTTCTGCATTGGGTACGCCTATAGAGATAAGTATATGGTGTTTAAGGGGCGCACCAACTGCCTGAAGGCTTGTCATTTAGCACCCACAAATTCATGAAAATAAACTGTGTTTTAAAAATCAAATCAACTGACCTAGACATGACAGTTTTAAAAACCTGAAGACAAAGCATATTATACGTGAACAAGATTGTGAACCAAATGAATCAGCCAATGACAAGAACAGATGCCTTGTAATGTTTGCAATCCACCCAAAAAATCGAAGCAGACTAGGAATCGTCAGGCAGGGCAGACAGAAAAGGTAGACAAAATAGACAGAGTAGGTAGTTGGGGAAAAAGTGAAGCACGACAATTGTAAGGTCATATGGTATCTGTGAAGCAGAAGAGGAAAAGGAAAGGAAGGAAAAGAACCATACATGTAGTTGATCACTTGAGAAAGCCGGAAAAATCGAAAGCTGCGACAAACCAAGTGGAGACAGTTGCTCTAGATACCAAGGAGTGACCGTGGCAAATGACACTGAATATGGAGAGGGGGGAGAAAAGGACATTCAATCATAACATGGAGAACAGAGGTGGTGCTACACAGGGCACAAGTGGGAGATACTTTCATAATAAGTATGCATAAAAAGCTGCGCATAACTAAGTCGCAGATGATCAGCAGAAAAAGACAGAGTGACAGTGCTTTTGCAATAACCATAAATTCTGCAGAAAATACACCAATGAGATGAAAGACACCCACAGAAGGTGAACCAGTGGAACATGTTTCCAACCTTCCATATCCCCCCGTCCATATAAACAAAATAAAAAAAACACAGCAGTAATGATGAAGCAGATGTTGAAAACGTCCCATGCACTTTGCATGTGGGTCAGATACATGACAAAAGTAATGTCTTGAAGCAACCCTTAAGAGTGAAACAATCACACGAAAAAGGAGGCCACTCAGTTGGATGGAAAGATTCTGTGTCAAGGGTAGATGATCCTGACTCTCTCAGCATACAGCTGCATGTAGGTTAATGAAACGCAGGATCGTCGGGTTACATAGAGCCATGTTATGCATTTGTGATTGGCAGCCTCCAAAAAACACTGGAAAGAAAGCTTGTCATTCTCCACACTTTCAATGAAAAAGAAATTCTGTCAAAAAATAAGAGAACTGTACTTTTGAGAATTACCTAGTTGTAACAACCCTGGTTTGGTGAGGTTTAGCATACCTCCACAGTAAATGTTTAAGCTGAAACAACAGCTTTTAAATGATATAGGCTAAATACTCCGTATCGTCCAAAAAAATGTTTCCATAAATCATTCTTTATTGCAAAGTTTAACATTTTTTTCCTTTAATGTATAGCTGCTGACTGTCCTGATGGAATGCATTTTGAACAATGTGGTTCTGCATGTATCCATACATGTGATCAAAGAGGCTCAACAAAAGAAGATTGTCCTTTGGCACCAATTGAAGGATGTTTTTGCGATGGCAATCGTGTGATGGATGATGGAGAATGTGTGGACGCTTTCACGTGTGGTAAAAAATTTTTGACCATTTGTATTTTTAAAAGACATGTTAATTATAAATTCAAATATTATTGTAGAATTTTAGTTTAGTTGAATGACAATTTTTCCAAATAGCAATTTAAAAAAAGTTGCTCAACTATACTGAGCAACGTTTTACACAGTTATATTATACAAGCTACGATAACCCATGAAAATAATATTTGTAAATATTTTGTAGATACTTGTGATGACGAAGGGCATAAGGTAAGAGTAGCATCATTTAAGTTTTTGAACAGAAATAAATTTAGCGATCATTTTATTTCAAACCTTCAACTACAGTAGAAAGATTATACAGTCATGTTCAAACGAACCAACCACTTTCAGATTGGCGATAGTTGGAAAACAAATCCGTGTGTAACATGCAGATGCAGCGCAAATTTACGAGTGGAATGTATAAGCACTGCTTGCCCACCACCACCCATATGTAAAGCAAAACAATATGCGAATACAACTAAGGCTGCAGAAAATGAATGCTGTGATAAGCAATTTTGTGGTAATTTTGTGATTAGTTCAATTACATGGATACTAAACATGACACTTGTTCATTAATTCATTTAACTGAGGTAATGCACATTTTTCTTTAGTTGATGAACCAACAAAACACTGTCCTAAGGCCGAGGTTCAAAATTGCAAGCCTGGTGAAGTGTCCAAGTTGAAATACACAGATGATGGTTGTACAGAATATGTTTGCGGTCAGTAGCGTTGCAATGATAGCTCATTTCAAAAAACAAGAAAAATCAATTGAAAGTAATGACAATGAGAGAACATTACTTATGAATTAATAAATTTTTTTTATGAACAGAATGCGATCAAAATTTTTGTCCTCCAATTTTGGAACCAGTTAAGTTAAATGTTGGAGAAGAAGTTCGACTTAACACAAGCGAATGCTGTCCATTCAAAGAAATATTCTGCAATGAAGATTTGTGTCCATCAATGCCATCATGTCCATTACATTATCAGCTTGTTGAACAAGAAAACAATAATGACGCATGCTGTACAGAGTTCATATGTGGTCAGTACATTTTTTATGCCTAGTTGTTGAATGTGTGTGCATTGTAGTTTTCTTAACAAAGGAAACTATCACTGAGATTAAGTTAAACCTGTCTTCTCGAAAATCAATTATTTTGAGCAATTGGTATTTTTTTATTATTAAAGAATAAACAATTGGGATTCAGAGAAAGCTTAATTGTTCGCCGTAACTCTCGATACTATGCATGGTGTAGAGGAAGGATTAAAATTTTTTATGATTTTATCGATATTTTGTAAAGTTAAAATAAAGGTCTCGGTTGATCCTGAGATACTTAACAAAAGGCTCGGAAAATTCCAGAAAACTAGCAAGGAGCTTGCGCAAGCCTTCCCTAGCACACCACTGCCTAATTGTATCTCAGGACCATGTACAAGAGGCGCATAAACGTTCCTAATTTAGAATAAAATGTTTGAAACTGTAAAGTAACTTAAATAGTTTACTTTAGTAGGTAGTGTTCTTTACACAGTGTGAATATATTAGGATTGCCCAATAAGTAAGTGCACAAGGGTTGTAAATGACACACAAACTTTATTAAATTAAAAGTAAGCTCCAGTATTATTGAAATACTGATCCCAACTTTTCACCAACAAATCGATCGCTTTAGCATATAAGCACATTGGCTGTTGCAGAAGAAACTCTTTCACTCTGTCTTTTGCTTTGCCATCCGACTGAAACCGATAAAAATATTAAATAAAATGCTAAAGCAGAAGCAAACAGTATTATCCATAAAAATAATAACAAAGGTCAAGAAAACTTCATAGTTTTTAAAAACATTTTGTAGAATACATATGTAGGTGATAAGTAAAAAATAAAATATAAACGTACTGTCACTGTATTGATAAATATAGAAAACGATTTTTATTTTCATATATGCCCATGAACTATTAATGTCCGATTATGCAAACAAATCAGTTTTATGAAGACCCATGACCCAATTAGTTCGGATAATCGACACCCTATTGTATGTTTAATTTTTTATTCTTATAATGCTTGTGTTCTTCTTATAGAACCACCACCTGCTGTTTGTATTTATAAACCAAAATATACCATTGTAAATGGAAAGACAGTGAGAGACTATGATCTTCCTGAAGAAATCCATAAAGTAAGCATTCCCGTTCAATATTTTTTTTTACTTTTGTAAGTCTTGTGTATTATAATGTAATTATTGTACTTTATTGATGATTCATCTTTCAATAGCCTGGAGAAACCTGGCATGATGGTTCTTGTACAGAATGCACTTGTGAGTCTCTTAAAGACCGTTACGAAGCGCATTGCATTCAGGCTGTTTGCCAATCAGATGCTGCTTTGGAGGTATGTGTTATATCATTCTTGTTTTATCAAGATTGAAATATCAACTAATGATATTTTATTACTTTTGCATTTACCAATAACCATACAATAATACATTAATTTCTCATAATAGGATGATTATGTTTATGAAACAAAAGTGATATCGGATCAGTGCTGTCCAAAACTGGAAAAAGTCATGTGCAAGCACAATGGCCGAAATCATTCGGTAAAATTTAATGTTTAGAAACCAATTATTTGCAGAAAAACTGTTATATGCCTTATTCATATGTTATTTTTAACAGGTCGGAGACAAGTGGCAAGAGCATGGAAACAAATGTTTGCATTACACGTGTACTAGAGATGACAATGGGGAAGTTATTAAGGCCAGCATGCGGGAAAGTTGCAACAATGATTGCAAAAAGGTGAGCTACCATTCCAATATCAATGTTTCCTAAGCATGACCTGTTTTGTTAATACAGTAGTTGTTATTTGGAGCACAGGCTTCTGACTAAAACCTAAGGTAGGTAGTTAGAGTTTAAGAAGTGCACCAACCAATGTGAAAGGCAAAACTAAGTTAGGCAACAATCTAGACATTTTTGGCTAACCAAAGCAAAAGTCTGTCATACAATACTCCGTGTCTGCTAACTATGGATTAAGTTTTATCTGCGCAAGTCTCGCGTCAGTCTCGTTGTAAGACGTGAAACCTTATCTCAGCTAACAACATGAAGGTTGACCGCG